>CM065726.1:2246340-2253840 GCA_033310375.1 Conus canariensis
TGTATGCACGTGTGCGTTCATGTGTATGCTTGTATGTGCGCACACATGTGCTTGTGGATGTGCATGTACACATGCACGCATGTGTGTGTGTGTGTGTGTATGTGTGTGTGTGTGTGTGTGTGTGTGTGTGTGTGTGTTTGTGTGTGTGTGTGTGTGTGTGTGTGTGTGTGTGTGTGTGTGTGTGTGTGTGTGTGTGTGTGTGAAGAAAAGCACCAGTAGGACACTAATAGCGATTTCATGGAAGACAAGACGCAGATAATGTACAAGCTACCGTGGCCAAGTGGTTAGTGTCGCGGACTCCCGACTGGGGGGTCGTGGATCCGATTCCCATCACGCTCTGTCCTTGTGGGATTGTTCTGCCCCGACCGGTACTTTCCCAGAGCTGATTTTGCTACAAACTCGATTGGGAAGACTGGGACAACACAGTCCAGTTTCATCATCATGCGCCTTTGGCAGCGATGGTCAAATTTCCTGAAGAACACTGAAAGTGTCTGTATTTCTCGGGCTTGGTTGACGCCGGGATATTGTTTTGAAAGTAAGCGTAGAGAACAGCCCGATCATACAATGCCAGACCTAAATGGAAATCCCTTGCATCATCTTCGTCATCCTCATCCTCAGTGATCAGGGAAAAACTAACAAAGAAACAAATTATTGCAAGTTATTTACGATGAATTCATGTTTGAAGAGTTGCAAACATTTAATTGCAGGGTATTGTGTTACTTAACTGAGAAAACATTTTAACGTACTCCTCTCACACAATAAGAGTCCGTATTTCTGTTCTTTCTTTTTAAGTAAAGACACATATTTTATTCTTGTGGACTTTCTACTGATTTTGTCGGGACAGGTCCTTTATTGTCTTTCTCTGCACATTTTATTTCATCGTTTTAGTACGTGCGGTAAGCGCATGTGCTCACAATACGTGTCCAAGCTCTAACATCTCATTGAAAGATGTGGTATCATTAATGTCTGAAAAAAATTGACACTATAGTAAAGGGTTTGCTTGTAGAAATGTAACCCTTCCCTCAGATTACTTGCACGGTTTTCAGGTCTTTCTAGTGCCACATGATATGCCCAAACTGCTGCTAGACGTCAGTGGTGTTGCTTTCCACCCGCTTGTTTCCTGGGGCCTCCGTTGCTGTGTAAGTTACGACCTGGTTGAAACGGTTTATGAGGGCTTCAAGATGTTGAAACGGTTTATGAGGGCTTCAAGATGTTGAAACGGTTTATGAGGGCTTCAAGATGTTGAAACGGTTTATGAGGGCTTCAAGATGTTCTTCTAAGAGAAGTGGAGGGGCGAAGTTTCCACCTCTGACCACTGAAAATGGCTCAGCGATGTAAACATTGTTCAGTTTGTCAAGTCTGAAACTGGGAATGCTGGTTTTTCGCTCTCCTCTTATTCTTCAAACGTACTCTAAAGTTCGTCACGACATGTTCGTGGTCACTAACGACATCAGCTCCTGAAAATGTACTTGTTTTAGCCCTATTGAAAGCCAGACTCATGTCGGTTCCTTATAAGCGTACAGCTGTGGCATTGACTGTTTGGGGAATGCCAAGTTCATGGTAGGGTGCTTCATGCATATCAGGGATGTTACCAAGAGGCAAGACATTGTCACCTGCAAATTCAAGCAGCCATTGTCCTCTATAATTGGTGCTGTCATTGAAATAAAGTACGCAGAAATTCCTCCCGTCTTCTTGCACATGTGCGTTAACCTTGGCTTTCCAGTTACCTTGACTAATGAAGATGACTTTCTTATCCTTATGATGACTGTTTAGAACTGGAAGTAGAATTCTTCAACCCGGTCATTGTCATACCCTAAAATGGGAACACAGATTTGCCTTTTCTTGATTTTAAATGGTTTTGTTTGCAGGCGTAACAGCAAAATACAAGACAATGAATACAATCCAACGCAATACAGTAAAATATGTATGTATGTATATGATGGATTCTCCCGTCGTGTCCGACGGATGAGTAGGCAGACAGGTCATCTGCTGATGTGGGTCCTCATGTGGGAGTGAAGACCAATTCTTGAGGCACAAAGTCTTCCACCTCAGAAGGGAAAAAAAAATGTTAGTGCTGGTGTTGCTGCTCGCGGTGCTAGTGATGTTGCTGTTTCTGATGACGTTGATAATAATGATGAAAATGATGGTGGTAATAATAATAATGATGATGCGGATCAGGAGAACAACGGAGACAATGACAATAATGACGACACTGACGAAGGTGATTATGACAATAAATGTTAAAAAAGCTACATTTCATGTCTGAAATAAGAATGGAGACAATAACAATGATGACGACAGTGAAGAAGGTGATTATGACAATAAGTGTTAAAAAGCTACATTTCATTTATGACGACAGTGAAGAAGGTGATTATGACAATAAGTGTTAAAAAAGCTACATTTCATTTATGACGTCAGTGAAGAAGGTGATTATGACAGTAAGTGTTAAAAAAGCTACATTTCATTTATGACGACAGTGAACAAGGTGATTATGACAATAGCTGTTATAAAAGCTACATTTCATTTATGACGACAGTGAAGAAGGTGATTATGACAATAAGTGTTAAAAAGCTACATTTCATTTATGACGACAGTGAAGAAGGTGATGATGACAAAAAGTTAAAAAGCTACATTTCATTTATGACGACAGTGAAGAAGGTGATTATGACAGTAAGTGTTAAAAAGCTACATTTCATTTATGACGACAGTGAAGAAGGTGATGATGACAATAAGTGTTAAAAAGCTACATTTCATGTATGACGTCAGTGAAGAAGGTGATTATGACAATAGGTGTTAAAAGAGCTACATTTCATTTATGACGACAGCGAAGAAGGTGATTATGACAACAGGTGTTAAAAAACTACATTTCATGTATGACGACAGTGAAGAAGGTGATTATGACAACAGGTGTTAAAAAACTACATTTCATGTATGACGACAGTTAGTTAGTTAGTTGGTGTTTATAGGGTCCAGCGGACTACTAGGAGCCAAATCAGGACCTCAGCTATCATATCTAAGTCTCTAAATACAAATACCCACACTAGTATTAACACATAGCTTAAAATTTATGAGGACAAAAGCACAATTATCTGTTCAACTCCGACGACACCTGTATACATAATTAAAACACTATATTTTATAAAATAAGTTTACCTCTTTCAAAAAAGAAAAAAAAAGATCTACTGAAATCTCACGAAAAAGAACTGATAAATCACTGGTGGAAAAGAACTTCTCTCTGATACACATCAAATCAGCACATTCTGTCAAAAAATGATTAACACTGAACAAGCTGTCACACGCAACACACAATGGGGGGTCTTCCCCTCTGAGTATCCAACTGTGCGTTATATAGCTGTGCCCAATATGTAACCGTGACAAAACCGATTCCTCTTTACGGTTACATACCACCGATGGGAAAGGAATAGTTAAATCTGGGCAAATTTTAAACAATTTATTATGAATTTGATTACACCATTCACTCTGCCACAGTTCACGACAATACAAACTAGATTTATGACGTAGATCAGAGTGAGGAACAAACTGCATAGGCCTCCTGGAAAGACTTGCACCGAGAGCTTGTTTGGCTGCTTTGTCCACCACTGAGTTACCATAGATTCCCATGTGGCTGGGGACCCACAAGAAAACTATATGCTTTCCCGATGAGACAAGCCGAGTATGAAGATCATGAATATCAGCCAAAACTGGATGTGAAACTTCTCTTGTCGATAGAGCCGACAATGCCGACAATGAATCCGATAAAATAAGGAAATCATTCTGATCTGACCTGGACACCGCACTGAGGGCCAGATTTAAAGCCTTTAGTTCAGCAGTATAAACAGACGACCAATCCCGCAATCTTAACAAAGTAGGCTCCTGAAAATTGTTATCACACACAATGGCAGCTGCAGCCCTCTCACCTTTTTTAGAACCATCTGTAAAAATCTTGATAAAATCTTGATAAAGTTCACATTGCCCAAGATAAAGTTGTTTATATGCAGCACTCGAGGTGACCTCCTTTCGAAATTGAGTTAAATATAAATTAATCTCTGGATTGGCGACTTTCCAGGGAGGTACATCAGTCTGTAATGGACCGTCATCAACAGCATCAAGGTCAATGCCAGCTGCCCCGAAGTGGGGCAAAATACGAATACCCAGTGGAGGAATCTCATTTGGCTTTAGATCATATTTGGCTCTAAAAGGCGGGTTCATGACAATATCATAGGCAGGGTTTTCTGGATTAGCCCTCAGTTTCAGATAGTAATTCATGGAAAGACACAACCTCCTTAGCTCCAGAGGGGGTTCACCAGATTCAGCATACAAACTCTCTTTTGGAGATGTGCGAAATGCTCCCAGAGCAATCCGCAGTCCTTGATGATGAATTGGATCAAGAGCTTTGAGGTAAGATTTTCTTGCAGAACCATATACCACACACCCATAATCTAGCTTTGGTCTCACCAAAGCCCGATACAATCGCAACAAAGTTCGCTTGTCTGCACCCCAATCAGTGTGACTAATAACCTTCAAAACATTCAAACCTGACTGGCAAGATTGTTTAATGTACTTAATGTGAGGCAAAAAAGAAAGCTTATTATCAAAAATAACCCCCAAAAATTTCACTTGTTTGGAAACTTTAATTACTTGACCATTGAGACTGATAGCTGGTTCTAAGACCTGAGATCTTTTCCTATGGAAATGAACACACTCTGTCTTAGTAGCTGAAAACTTAAATCCATTTTCAGTAACCCACTGCTGAACACGATTAACACACAACTGAAGTTGACGCTCAGCTGCAGCCAAAGTTTTCCCCTTGGCAGAGATGGAGAAGTCATCAACAAATAATGACTTATCAATTCCAGAATTTACTGACTGGACAATGTTATTAATCTTGAGATTGAACAGAAGTGGAGAAAGGATGCTACCCTGAGGGACACCCATCTCCTGCTCAAAAGGATCCGAAAAGGTCGAATGAAGCCTAACACTGAAATGCCTGTTAGACAAAAAATTAGCAATAAACATTGGTAAATTACCTTTGAAATCAAGTGCCTTCAAATCCTGGAGAATTCCATGCCTCCATGTTGTGTCATAAGCTTTTTCTAAATCAAAAAGAATAGAAACTACATGTTCTCCATTAATCAAAGCATTCCTGATAAAAGACTCATATCGAACCAGGTGATCAGTAGTACTGCGGTTGTTCCGAAATCCACACTGGGAAACATCTAAGGCCCCCAGACATTCTAACTGCCATAACAATCGAGAATATACCATTCTCTCCATAGTTTTACATAAGCAACTAGTGAGAGCTATAGGACGATAGTTGTTAGAGTCCGAATGATCTTTCCCTGGTTTAGGAATAGGGATAACAACCGCCTCTCTCCAAGAAGGTGGAAAATACCCTGAACACCAAACATGATTAAACAGAGACAACAACACCTTTAAACCCTCAGCTGGCAAATGTTGAATAAATTGATAATGAATGTCATCTGGTCCAGGAGCTGAGTTGTTGGCTTTCAAAATGGCGTCCTTTAACTCATCCATGCTGAAAACGCAGTTGTAATCCTCAGAACTATCTGGCACGAAGGAACAAGATTTTGACTCTGCTGATCTTTTGATACGCTGGAATTCCTTGCAATAATGATCAGCTGACGAATTTTGATGGATAGTAACAGCTAACAAGTTAGCAACCTCCTTTTTATTAGTAATAATCGATCCATTTACTTGCAAACATTTTATAACTGATGTAACCGACTTTCCCTTAATCTTACGGATTAGTTTCCAGACTTTCCTTGAATTGACCTTAAAGGACAGATTTGAACAAAAATTTTTCCAAGATTCTTTCTTCTTAGTTTTAAAAGTATACCGACACTTAGCCCTACACGCCTGATGTTTAACTTTGTTCCCCACCATAGGAAACCTAGCAAAAAGTCTTTGAGCACCTTTTCTCTTACCCTTCAAAGTTTTGCACTCTTTATCATACCAAGGGGTCTTAACATCATTTGGTTTATCACGGGACTTGGGAATAGCTTCCTTAGCACTCTCTACAATCACTTTAGTGAACTGCAAAACAGGATCATCATAACTCCGCAACAGATTCATAGGCAGTCTACTTAAAATCTGTTGCTGATAAAGACTCCAATCTGCAGAGCGAAACTTCCATGTTTCCCGAGGGGACTCCTGCATTTGCTTTGTAAAATAAATAAAAATCGGAAAGTGATCACTCCCGCTTAGGTCCGAATGAACCTGCCACTCTAAGTCCAAAAATAAGGAAGGGTCGGAAATGGACAAATCCAAGTGAGTCAAAGAACCAGAAGGAGAACAAAAGGTCGGTGAGCCTGAATTCAGAAGACAGAGATCATGATCCGATATAAAATCCTCAAGAACTTTCCCTTGAGAATTGGTGCAGTTACTTCCCCACTGTGGAGAATGGCCATTCAAGTCACCCAATAAAAGAAATGGGCGAGGGAGCTGAGAAATTAAACCATCCAACTGACTCTTCGAAATCACAGAAGATGGAGACAGATACAAACAACATATCGTAACGACCTTGTTTAACGAGATACGAGCTGCCACTGCCTCCAGATCCGTCTGAAGTGGAATTTCTGTATGTAGTACCGAATTATGAATATAAAGAGAAACGCCTCTCCTTGAAAAGTCTGCAGAAGCTGGCTTGAGTAAGCAGGAGAAACCAGGAATCTCATGCTTCTTACTTGCAGTTAAAAGGGTTTCCTGAAGAGCAATTACCGAAGATCTATACTCTGTCAATAATAGCTCAAGGTCCCGACAATTTGCTTTAACTCCCCTTATGTTCCACTGGAGTATGTCCATGTTAGGTTGTTAAAAGAATATCTATCAGCCCTCTTCTCCAGAAACTTCACTGTCCACCAAAGAACTAAAACGGTTCTTCAAGACAAGGTCAGAAGCCGATGCTCCTGATAAATTTCTAAGTTGTTTGTTGCCATGCTTGGAATTTGCTCTTACTGGACTGAAACCTGCTGCACCAAATACCTGACTTCGAGATTTTCCCCTAGGAGGGTCTGGAGTCCGAAAAGGACGCTCCTCACTGCGTGCCTGTCTCGTACTGCTGTTATTGGCCTGTGAGCGAGGGGACATCTCTTTCCTCCGATCCTTCACCCCTGACCTCTGATCCACAGCACTTTGTGCAACTGAAACACTTCTTCCCTCACCAGCAGGGACTGAAGCCTGTTGTACACTGCTGGACGGAACACTATTGCATTTCTGAGACAAAACCTCAACTGATTGTTCAAGTATAGTAAGCCGATCCAAAACCGATGACAACAATTCTGTCAATTTCTTCTCCAGAGCAGTGAATGGAGCTGCTCCCAGATCATCACCCGATGACCGGTTCGCAGAATCGTTAACCACCTTCTGTGCATAAGTCGCAGCCGAAGGAGTCCTGGCCTCCACTAGCCTTCTAGCCTCAAGAAAGGAACATTTCCTCTCAATCTTTACTTTCTGAATCTCGCATTCCTTTTTCCACACTGG
>CM065726.1:2258840-2281340 GCA_033310375.1 Conus canariensis
TAAACAAATCCAGTCTGGTAAAGCTGAATTGTGGGCACAAAATGATAAACAAATCCAGACTGGTAAAGCTGAATTGTGGGCACAAAATGATAAACAAATCCAGACTGGTAAAGCTGAATTGTGGGCACAAAATGATA
Source organism: Conus canariensis (assembly GCA_033310375.1). Classification (NCBI taxonomy): domain Eukaryota; kingdom Metazoa; phylum Mollusca; class Gastropoda; order Neogastropoda; family Conidae; genus Conus; species Conus canariensis. Next base: position 2,258,978 of record CM065726.1, read on the forward strand.
AACAAATCCAGACTGGTAAAGCTGAATTGTGGGCACAAAATGATAAACAAATCCAGACTGGTAAAGCTGAATTGTGGGCACAAAATGATAAACAAATCCAGACTGGTAAAGGTGAATTGTGGGCACAAAATGATAAACAAATCCAGACTGGTAAAGGTGAATTGTGAGCACAAAGCCAGTGGGTGTTAGCGTGGGAAATGACTTGTCTGCACCAAACTGTGCTAAAAAAACACAAAAACAAAAAAAACCTGTATTTAAGCATTTCATTATTGTTGCATAAATCGAGCTAGAAATGGGATCGAAAAAATTTCACATGCTTTTCTTTGTAGTATATGACAGTACCCGCCATTTAAAGTCCTTTATTTGACAGTATCCTCCATTTAAAGTCCTTTGTAGGATATGACAGTACCCCCATTTAAAGTCCTTTATATGACAGTACCCGCCATTTAATGTTTTTTCCCCGTTAAGAATTGCTCTCCGTGATTCTGGGACATATTTTGAAGCATGACAATTTTCATGTTTGTTACGGATGGAAATGCGTGTGTGTGGAAGTCTGACTCACTCAGAATTATGGATGCATGCACGACTTTTTCTAATTCACATACACACACACACTCATCCGAACATGGACAGCCAGGCAACAAAATAACTTTTTTTTTTATGCCGCCAGAGCCATCAAACAAAACACACAATTAAACATAGGTTGGTACACCCACCATTAGGTGTACATATACAACAAATTAATACAATTTTAATTATCAACTGCCGGGTCCAGTGCTGATGACGACGGCGGCAGCGACGAGTCAAGTCTGGCAACAGAGTCTCTTCAGAGCTGTGGCTCACAATGAAGAAAGAAGGAAAAGAAAACTAACACGTTCGTGGCGTCTCTGTCAGCAACACGGTGACAGTCTTAACTACGAGCTGTGGCTTAAACACCTAACAGCTGTGGCTCAACGCCAACCAAGAGCTGGGCACACACACCACACACACAGCGACGGCCTCGGACGCAGGTCGCTGGCACAAAAGAAGGGGCGACGTCCTGGCTCACCAGCAGCGACGTCTCCAACCCACTGGCCCAACAGTGGTCGGTCATGGGCGCAGTGGCAGGCAGGGCAATTGTCGGCGCTCAGGCCGGCCTCTCAACACCAGCAGCAAACAGGTGGAGAACGGGGCGTCAACACAGCTATGGCTCCGGCCCTAACCCGGTAGCAGCCAGTCCCCGTCAGTCCAGGGAACACTATCAACCTGGGGGCAACTGATTAACTACCTTGATTATCATGGCCACTATTCATTGCAATCACAACTATCTTCATATTCATTAGCCACATTATATTTCACTAGAACTTGAGCCACATATCAGCATATTCGTTCACATTCATTAGTCATATCATATTTCACTAGAACTTGAGCCATACATCAGCATATTTGTTCATCATTACAATATTCTTTTTTTTCCGGAATCATAACATTACAACATTCCCTTTTCCGGAATCATAACATTGCACAGGAAAGAATTTCCATATAAACCTTTCAGACTCTAGTTTTCCAAATTAGGGAAAAGGATTTCCATCTGGATCCCCTTCAATAAACCATGAATACAATTCATTACACACAATAATTTCATTACACAATTGATGATTATTTTTTCAAACTATAAATGTCTTTCGTTAATTCAGGAAATGTTCATTTCTTTTGTTGTAACACAAGAACGCTCACTTCACTTCAGTTCATCAGCTTCACTATATGCGAGGGAAAGATTTCCACCACACTTTTGTTTAACAACACATATATTGATACCCATGTAAACACATCACACATCAGAATGAAAAACAAAAGTCTATGTCGCTCACTCTGGGAGCTTATTATCCATAGCATCAAAACTCTCCATCTTCTTGCAAACCATGTTAGAATAGACACTTTTTCTTCATCATGAAGCTCATAGCCAGTTAAGTTACAAAATAAACAAAATCTTTTTTTCTTTTTTCTGAAGACCACTTCTTATAACACTCACTTCATCTATTCACATTTTCCGAAACAATTTCGTTTTGTTACCCTATCAAGTCATAGGATAACAGAACAACAATACTTTCTTTTTTTTAAAATAAAACCTTCACAAGAGCGCTGAGGAAGTTTCAGTCGCTCCTAAACGGGAATACAGTTTTAGTTTTTAATAAATAAACATTCAATGATAAATACCTGACTGCTACTAGCAAACGGCTGAGTCCCTCTTCGGCCTTCTGTGACTTGTATTGCCGGAATCACTGCAGAGACTGCCTAACCGGTGCAACTCACCCGGCTTATAGCAATGCGCCGGTGAGTAGCAGTCAGCTAACTTTTGCAACCGGCTTCCGGACAACTACCTTCCGGTAAGCACGGTCGCACATGAAACTTTGTGACAGGATGAAAAACGGTCCGTCACAATGTTTCATATTTCATATCTATAATATACATTTTCCCATGCTACTTGAAGAGGACATGTACAGGGTCAAGCTTTCTCATTGCTCACTGACTTGATTTGTTGAACTGACCACAGCGACGTTATTGTCGCGGCACAGTTACTACTGAGTGTTATGGCAATTACGATTTAATTGAAGCGAAAGAAAATAATATCTACCAGGTTTTCCGTCGCTTGTGGTTTCCCGCAGTTGTCTCAGTAGACTCTGACTGCTGCCATAGATCGCGGAGCCGTCTACGAAGGCCGTGACTTTGTTCAACTGTTCCCTGGGAACTGTAGCATTAAACATTGGTAAAACAAATCATCCACCCGACTCAATAGTTCAGCCCAACAGTCATTTAATCAAGCAAACTCATCATGTCACTAACAATGTCGACCGTCATCTTAGAATGTCAAAGAAAGAAAGAGATATATCAATAAAATCCATTTCAATATCAAACCGTTTCACGAGCACAATGAACATAAATATTGTGTCATGTCACCAAATCCTAAACGGTTTTGTTTCTTATCGTTCCAACTTCTTGGAAGTCCACCCCCCCCCCTCCCCTTGTGCTGTCTCATTGTGTATAGCACTTCAATGGCACTACACCACGCCGCCCATTCCTATTCTCCAACCATAGCCAGCAGCAGGCCCAGAGGAGACATTCCCATTCTCTAACCATAGCCAGCAGCAGGCCCATAAGATGCATTCCTATTCTCCAACCATCTTCTGCAGCAGGCCCAGAAGATGCATTCCTAATCTCCAACCATCTTCTGCAGCAGGCCCAGAAGATGCATTCCTATTATCCAACCATCTTCTGCAGCAGGCCCAGAGGACGCATTCCTATTCTCCAACCATCTCCAACAGCAGGCCCAGAAGAGACATTCCTATTCTCCAACCATAGCCAGCAGCAGGCCCAGAGTAAACATTCCTATTCTCCAACCATCTCCAGCAGCAGGCCCAGAAGATGCATTCCTATTCTCCATCCATAGCCAGCAGCAGGCCCAGAGGAGCCATTCCTATTCTCCAACCATCTCCTGCAGCAGGCCCAGAGGAGACATTCCTATTCTCCAACCATCTCCAGCAGCAGGCTCAGAAGAGACATTCCTATTCTCCAAACATAGCCAGCAGCAGGCCCAGAGGAGACATTCCTATTCTCCAACCATCTCCAGCAGCAGGCCCAGAAGAGACATTCCTATTCTCCAAACATAGCCAGCAGCAGGCCCAGAGGAGGCATTTCTATTCTCCAACCATAGCCAGCATCAGGCCCAGAAGAGAAATTCCTATTCTGCAACCATCTCCAGCAGCAGGCCCAGAAGATGCATTCCTATTCTCCAACCATAGCCAGCAGCAGACCCAGAAGAGACATTCCTATTCTCCAACCATCTCCAGCAGCAGGCCCAGAAGTGACATTCCTATTCTCCAACCATCTCCAGCAGCAGGCCCAGAAGTGACATTCCCATTCTCTAACCATAGCAAGCAGCAGGCCCAGAAGAGACATTCCTATTCTCCAAACATAGCCAGCAGCAGGCCCAAGAGGAGACATTCCTATTATCCTGCCATCTCCAGCAGCAGGCCCAGAAGAGGCATTCCTATTCTCCAACCATCTCCAGCAGCAGGCCCAGAAGAGACATTCCTATTCTCCAAACATAGCCAGCAGCAGGCCCAGAGGAGACATTCCTATTCTCCAACCATCTTCAGCAGCAGGCCCAGAAGAGACATTCCTATTCTCCAAACATAGCCAGCAGCAGGCCCAGAGGAGACATTCCTATTCTCCAACCATCTCCAGCAGCAGGCCCAGAAGAGACATTCCTATTCTCCAACCATCTCCAGCAGCAGGCCCAGAAGATGCATTCCTATTCTCCAACCATAGCCAGCAGCAGGCCCAGAAGATGCATTCCTATTCTCCAATCATAGCCAGCAGCAGGCCAAGAAGATGCATTCCTATTCTCCAACGATCTCGAGCAGCAGGCCCAAAGGACGTATTCCAAAAGAAGCAGTCGTAAGGTAACCCAGCAAAGAGGTCACTGCACTGCCGCCGAGTCAAAATGTCGTTCAGTGGGTACCTGTTCTGATTTTCTTGCGTTTTGTGTTTCTTTATCGTTATAGGGGATAAGAGCAGTACAACTGGCTGTAAAAATCATCTGAGTTGGCAGCGATTATGTTTTACTCACTCCCTTTTGTGACAGAATGAAAGTAGCGCATTGAGGGGGGAAAAGAGCGAGTTTGCAATGCGGTGTCCCATATGGTGACAGATTGTGATTGTATCGTGACAAATTCCTCGTTCTTTCACATTACCGGAGGGTGGATCAACCCCGGACAGATTCGTTAGTCCCTTGGAAGCCCAATGAGGATGATGGTGTGCATGTCAGCTGCAACTGAAAGAACGTCCACTAAAGCCCCCTTATTCCCCATCAACTTTGTCTTGTGAACAATGGCGGTAATAGTCCTCTGGGACACACACACACACACACACACACACACACACACACACACACACACACACACACACAGAGGCACGCACGCAAGCACACACGCACATTTTAAACGGGGAAATGGGAATAGATACGGGGTTGAGATGGGACAACAAGGGGAGGGAGAGGGAGGAGAGGGGCGGAGGAGGGAGAGGAAGGATGGAGTAAGACGAGAGAAATACTTATAACAAAAACGCATTGACAAAAGCAACAGTACATTTTCCCGTTGAAATGGTCGCGACAAAGGAGGGTCGTCGCTACTAGTTGGTGACAATTGTCTGCTTACACTAGGCTTCACAGAACACCTCATCCCCCTTATCTGAATTCTCATTGATTGCATACCTTTGCAAGCCACTGCATTGTGATACCAGCAGCAGACGATTTCTATGAAAGCAATATGACACGACCATTTGTTCTGAGTGGCGAATCAAAATGACCACAACAATGTATAATCATCAATATAGGTATGGTCAGCTGACGGGCTGTGCGTGTGTTACGGGACGGGAGGGAGGGGAATAGGTATGGAACACGTCATGTAGACGTCAACGAAATACTTATTATTTCTGCTCTTTTGGAGGAGAACACTCAAGTACCCAAACTCACGATATGGTAGCGTACATCTGCGGCGGTTTGGTCTTACTGGAACTCAGAATTGGATTTGAATACGAACACATCACATTGGAAAAAAAAAAAAAAATATATATATATATATATATATATATATAAATAAAATAAATTAAGGTTAAAAGACCTCTCAGTTTTCTAAAAATGCTCAACCAAGAATTGGGAGCGAGACAACAGTTTAAAAGATTTAAAATATGGAAGTATAAAAACCACCCTACAGATCTGTTTCGAGCGGGAGCTCTCTTCAGGGAATGTGTGATCTGGGCCCGCCACCAATGTTATAATGTGTGGGTGTGTGAGCTCTGCACGTGTAGCACGTGGCCTGTAGATTTTCTTTTCTGGGGGCGCGTTCAGGGGGGACGTGCCAAGGGATGGTGTATTGACAAAGATTTCCATTTGTGCCTGCAACTATTGATCATTTCTACTCTAGAGTTCAGGGATGCCAGATGGGGTTTACATAGTATCAGCCACTTTTCTGTAGTACATAAGTTGCATTTTTTTTTAAATGTTGTTGTATGGTGTTGCTCTTTTTATAATTTTCCATGATATGTTGTAATTTATTTTCTTATCTTTAAGCTTCCAAATATATTTACTTAGTTCTGTTTGGTTTTTATATTTTTCATTTTTAAAGGAATATTCAGAAAAATTATTTTTAAAAAAACTGATAAGACTACATATGACAACATCTGCAAAAAAGAAAAAAAACTTGTGCACCAGATGGATTTAGGTGATAGGATAGAAGCAACAGCAACAAAAGAAGCTTTTATAGCCCTCAAAGACCACAAACCTAACTTCCACAACAATCCTACTTGTAGGCTAATAAACCCATCAAAATCTGAATTGGGCAAAATTAGTATAAAAAAAAAATCCTGGAAAAAGCAATAGAGGACATAAAAACAAACACTGAATATAACCTCTGGAAAAATAGTTATGAAGTTATCCAATGGTTTAAAGTGCTGAACAAACAGAAAGATACAGTGTTCATTACTTTTGACATAGTGGATTTCTATCCTTCAATTGATGAGGAACTGCTCACTAAAGCACTAAGATTTGCCAACAAATATACAAATATAACAGATTCTGAGATGGAAATCATTTTCCACACTAAGAAAACCCTTCTCCATAGCAACAATGAAACTTGGATTAAAAAAACCAGCAGAAACTCCACGTTCGATGTCACAATGGGATCCTATGATGGAGCTGAAACTTGTGAATTAGTTGGACTTTTCATGTTGTCTCATATACAGAAAATACTTGGTAAACAGGTTGGCTTATACAGAGATGACGGCCTCGCCACATTAAACAATAAACCAAGAATCATTGAAAACAAGAAAAAAGAACTTTGTAAACTCTTTCAAAGCTACAACCTAAAAATCACAGTAGAAGCCAACAAAAAAATAGTAAATTATTTAGACATAACATTAGACCTTAAGGACCACACATATAAACCATACAAAAAACCAAATGACACGCCTGTCTATGTACACATCAAGAGCAACCATCCACCCTCCATTTTGAAAACCATACCTAATGGTATAAACAAAAGATTATCCAAACTGTCATGCAATGAGAAAGAATTTAACAGTGCAGCAGCCGAATACCAAGAGGCGCTGAAGAAAAGTGGCTACAACTACAAATTGCAATATAACCCAGATAACAACATGAACAGTAATAAGAAAAACAGGAAAAGAAAAATTATATGGTATAACCCTCCATATGATGGAAGAACAAAAACCAACGTAGGAAAAGAATTCCTCAAAATCCTTAAAACATCATTCCCAAAAGAACATGTACTATCTAAAATATTCAATAAAAACACTGTCAAGCTGTCGTACTCGTGTATGCCCAACCTTAGAAACATAATTGATTCTTCCAATAAAACCAAAAACAACACAACCAAAGAGGGTGACGAAAAGAAATCTTGCAATTGCACAAAAAAAGACCAGTGCCCTCTGAATAACAAATGTTTCTACAACAACATTGTGTACCAAGCTACGGTAACAACAGACAGTGATAAAGAAACATACATAGGGATCACGGTAAACCAGTTTAAAACCAGATATGCAAACCATAAACAGTCCTTTAAAAGTGAAAAGTATAAAAACCAAACAGAACTAAGTAAATATATTTGGAAGCTTAAAGATAAGAAAATAAATTACAACATATCATGGAAAATTATAAAAAGAGCAACACCATACAACAACATTTTAAAAAATGCAACTTATGTACTACAGAAAAGTGGCTGATACTATGTAAACCCCATCTGGCATCCCTGAACTCTAGAGTAGAAATGATCAATAGTTGCAGGCACAAATGGAAATCTTTGTCAATACACCATCCCTTGGCACGTCCCCCCTGAACGCGCCCCAAAAAGAAAATCTACAGGCCACGTGCTACACGTGCAGAGCTCACACACCCACACATTATAACATTGGTGGCGGGCCCAGATTACGCATTCCCTGAAGAGAGCTCCCGCTCGAAACAGATCTGTAGGGTGGTTTTTATACTTCCATATTTTAAATCTTTTAAACTGGTATTATATATAATATATATATATATATATAGATAGATAGATAGATAGATAGATAGATAGATAATAATAGATAGATAATATCATACACAAGAAAACAAAACAACAACACTTTTCCGGACTGCAAATATTTCGGCGATTGCCTTTATCGATGCTTATTGATAGTGACGCATTGCAGAGATCGTCATCAGTATAATGACGTTTTTCTATAAACCCTACAATGACGTCAAGCTCACAATGATAACCACGTTCGCAAATTTTCATTTTCTTTCTAAAACTGGGAGGAGAGGGGAAGGGGGAGGGGGGGGGAGAAAAAAAAATTCAGGGGGGTGTCAGGCCCCTCACCATCACCCCAACCCACCAAGCCCCCCCCCCCCCCCCCCCGCCAGATCACCCGACTCCACACCCCCATCCAACTTCCCATCTCACCCCCAACCCATTCACTCATTCACCCACCTACCCCAAGAACACCCGCCCCCATCGTAGCCCCAAGTCACGCATCCCCCAGTCCCTCGCCCCCCCCCCCCCCCCCCCCCCCGGGACCCCCTAATTATTTGTATCCCCGATCCTGGGACTCAGCACCCAAGACCCTAAACTCCCCCACCCCCTAACACCCAGGGACCCCACCTCCCTGCCCCCGAGGTCCCCAGCCCATTCCCAGGCCCCCACTCTTGGGTCCCTGACCCAGACCCTGGGCCATCTCTTATTCTCCCTCACTCATCTCCCTCTCTGACCCGAGGATAGAGTTTGTCACTTGCACATGGGGCCGTCTGCCTCAAAACCTCCCCCTTCCAACCCTATCGCCGTCTTTGTCCTATCTCCCCTCTCTCTCCACTCACCATACCCCCCATTATCTGCCCTTTTCACCTCTCTCCCTCCCTAACCAGTTAGGAGAGTCAGAGAGTGTTGAGACCCCGAGGATAGAATGTCCTGAGTTTGTTGATCCAGAACTGCTCCCTTGCGTGCCTGTGAGCAAGGTTGTTTGTGAAGACCTGCTCTATGGGCATGCACCTCATGTCCTGCAGTGAATGGTCTTTCCTGTTGAAATGGCTAGTAACATGAGTGCCTGTGTTTTGCAGTATGTGGGTTCTGTGGAGGTAGAAGCGTGTTCTTAGGGCATTCTTTGTTTCTCCTACATACTGCGCCCCACGACAATGCTGGCAGTAGAGCAGGTAAATGATGTTTGAAGACTTGCACGTCATGCTGTGTCTGATGTTGAAGACTTCTCCGGTGGTGTCGCTGGAGAAAATTTTGCTCTCCACCAGATGTTCCCTACAGATGACACACCTGTTGTTGCATCTCATCACCCCAGCCTGTTCTTGCGTGGGTTTGACTTGGGGAAGGGAGGAGGGCATGAAATGTCCACTTCCATCAGCATTTAATGGAAGAGACTTACTTACACACACACACACACACACACACACACACACACACACACACACACATATATATATATATATATATATATATATATATATATGTGTGTGTGTGTGTGTGTGTGTGTGTGTGTGTGTGTTAAGTAAGTCTCTTCCATTAAATGCTGATGGAAGTGGACATTTTCAATAGATCACGATTGCTATAGATATAGAGTGAAAGTCACTACACTTCTCAGCTGACAACACCACATGGCTGAGCCGTAACTACACTTCTCAGCTGACAACACCACATGGCTGAGCCACCACTACACTTCTCAGCGGACAACACCACATGGCTGAGCCACCACTTACTACACTTCTCAGCGGACAACACCACATGGCTGAGCCACCACTACACTTCTCAGCGGACAACACCACATGGCTGAGCCGGCGAGCATCCCCGTCTTAAGGGCGTCACTACGAAAGCGAAAATTCAAAGCAAATATTTAAGAAATTCTTCCCACAATTCTTTCAATCCTTACAATCACCTCGTATGCACGCAAACAAGTATACACAAGTTGTTTTATTCGTTTGTTTCTCACCTGAGGAAGACCTAAGAGGTCGAAACGCGTTGTGTTTTGTCTTGTGACTCGTTTGTCCACGTTTCTCTGGGCGGTTCGCTAACATTTATTTAAGATTTGTTAAGTATACACAAGCTCAAAATCATGCGTACAACACTCCAAATAAACCAAGGGAATCCGATTACTTTGTTCGCTGCCGTCGAGGTTCCGTGCTGGCATCGATCGAATGAACTCCATGCAGTTGCCTCTGAATCGGATGTTGGCATCTTCAGCGCTCAAGCGAATGGGGAAACACTGATGGTGTGCCAGATGGTGAAGGAAGGTTCCGTTCGGTCCGCAGCACTTGATTGGTGTGCCGTGCCCTGCAAGATGGGGTCTGTGGCTTGACAAAATGTCACCCAATTAATAATGTCGCGCGGTGACATTCTGTCCCGATTTCAAAATGCGGTGAATGCAGGCAGGATTTGAAATATGAAAGCAGAAATGCAATTACTGAGCCGCCAAAAGAAGGAACAAAAACAAAATAAAGACACTAAGCGTTTTGATCTTTTGCGTCTTCTTAAGGCAGGGCAAACAATATTTAAAATAACTGACTTTGAAAACTTCTCACTTTGACCTTGCTGCAAACTGTGGCGTGAATGGAAGACACAAACTGCGGAATAGAAAGAGTAGAGTAAGCATGGTGCAGGGGAGAGAGAGTACAAATTAAAACGATAATAAAAGTTGCATGTGATTCCTCTCTCTTCTCTCTCTCTCTCTCTCTCTCTCTCTCTCTCTCTCTCTCTCTCCTCTCTCTCTCTCTCACTCTTCAAATTCACTGACTCAGACACACACACGCAACCCCCCCCCCCTTCCCCTCCTCCTCCTCCTCCTCCTCCTACTACTACTACTACTACTACTACTACCACTATTCTTGCTGCTGCTGCCGCTGCTATTGTTCCTGCACTGTTACCGCCGCTGTTGCTATTAATATCTGCTGGTGCTGGTTTTGCTTCCACCTATGCTACTTTGACTGCTGCTGCTATTGCTTTTGCTACTGCTTCCGCTGCTGCTCAGTTCAGTGCTGCATTGGTCTGTCTGCAGTCATATTGACACTACAGTTTACGCTAAAGGCGAAGTAAAGAACGTCATTACATGACACCAATTATGCATTTTCAATGTCACAATCCAAACCTTCTGTGCATGGCTAACCTTAGCGACCTACACTGAATCAGACACAATCAAAAGCGGTAACAAATTGTACCCTGTTTCCTTTCCAATAAGCATCCATATTGCAGTGAGCCTGAATTCCATACGGCTCAGAAGTCACTGCGTTCATTAACCGTCAATGTCAGGGTACTCCTGGCATTTGTTTGACTATTGGCATGAAAGACATGGCTCACTGACAGAAACCATGCCCCTTCCAACATAGTTAACACGCACAGGTAATATGAACATAGAACAAGATGCAAAGCATATACACGTACCCCAGTTTATATTGAATATGCGTGAGATATTCCATAAAGAGGAAAACCCGTTTTGGGCCGTTATAGCCGTTAGTAACGGCTATTCTGGTAAACATCGGGCATCATCCGTGACCCATAATGAAAATACCTACATTTTTCAGAAAGATCGGCCAAGTACTTTCTGAGATATTCCATAAAGAAGAAAAATCGTTATGGGCCGTTATAACCGTTAGTAACAGTATGACGGTAAAATAAAACATTGAGCATCATCCATGACCCATAATGATCATACCTAAAAATTTTCAGAAAGATCGGCCAAGTACTTTCTGAGATATTCCATAAAAAAGAAAAACCGTTATGGGTCATCATAGACGTTAGCAATGCATATAACGATAAAATAAAACGCCCGGCATCATCCGTGACCCATAATGAACACACCTACAAATTTTCAAAGATCGGCCAAGTAGTTTTGTCTGGAGCGAGTGGAACACATTTTGACCACGGACGGACAGACACACACACACGCACACACACAGCCAGCATTCCTTCGCTCCCATTGTAAAGTACTTCCTGTTCTATAAGAACTGGGAGTACAACAAAAACCAGCCCCATCGTACATTTTCTGAAATATGTGATGTGACATCCCTGCCTGTTGCGACAATTTAGGTATCGGCGACAATTGGGTACCAAGGCCTGCCTACATACATTGTCGCCGGCCACAATTCAGCAGGTGACCATTCGGGCATAACAGCACATGCATACGTTAGTACAGAGACAGAGAGTTTTTAATATATTTGCATACCTTATCTGAAGTACTGGAATGATATTGTGATCAATGTTCACATTTTCGCAGAATCGTATGTTTGGTAATGTTTAAAATAGCGGTAGCAGCAGACGCAGCAACAGAGCACTTCACAGCTTAACTTGGGGGAGAGTGGGTGGGGGTGAGTAGTGACGGAAGTGAGAATAATGCGAGCAATAACACGTACCCCACAGCATGTACGTTACAATTTGCACATGGTGTCACAAACCACCACCACCACATCCACCACCACCACCTCCACCACCACCACCACCATCACTTACACTATCACCACCAGCACACAGCAACATTCTCATCGTCATCATAATCATCATCTATCATCATCATACACAACAACAACAACAAAGACAACAGCAACAACAGCAGCAACAACAATAGCAGCAGCAGCAGCAGCAGCAGCAGCAACAACAACAACAAAAACAACAACAAACAACAACAACAACAACAAAAACGAACCGTCGGCTGTCCTTAGAACGGAGACTGGAACGAGATCGGTGTCGTGAGCAAGGAACTGGCCGAAAAACGTGAACATTGGGGTCAGCTGTCGTGTGGTGTTGTCCGTGTGCTGAAACAGCAGTCGACTGATGTCCGTGGGGCTGGCCAAAGGCTGACCGTCCACACCATGGGTCCGAGGGGCCTTGACGACTGTCATCATGCCATAGAAAGGCCTCCGTCAACGATAGAACGATAGAGAGAGAGAGAGAGAGAGAGAGAGAGAGAGAGAGAGAGAGAGAGAGAGACAGACAGACAGACAGACAGACACACACACACACACACACACACACACACACACACACACACAAAAATATATATATATATATATATATATATATATATATATATAATATGAGAAGCATTTATTTTATTTTTCCCCATTCACCCACTCAAGCACATACTGTTAGTTAGGCAGAATGATCTACCACTGCAGATATGAATGCTTATCTCCCCCTATTTCTTCAATCTAAGACATAAGAGCAAGCTTTGTTTATAATTGAATATTTCTTGCAGTCATTGCAACACCAAGCTGCTCTGTAAGTTGCTGGAATGGTGCTCGGTACTTATCCTTGGAATGTATTAGGGGGCTTCTCTTCTGAGGACTCTCTGCTGCCACGCTCTCCACGAGTTTCTTTCTACTGATGCATGGGTAAACCATTGACTTCCGGGAATAGGCCGGAGGACGTCCGGGAAAGACCGGAGGACACTGGGAAAGACCAGAACCAAGGGCTCTGTGGGCTGGCTCCCCACTTTGCCTTAAACATGTGGCTACTAAAAATAAAAGGAAAAGATGCTCCCAGGATTCACCGAAAGGGGGAGAGAATGATGAATCCATCGGTGCTCAACCAATCATGACTGCAAATCCCAAACGGACTATGAACATGGACCAAATGGAATATCCATGTGTCTGTGGAAAGCGTTTCGCTACCACCCGTGGCATGAAGATCCACAGAACAAAGATGGGATGTGTGAAGACTCATCTGAATGAGCAGCAGCGCACTGCATCAGCAGATAAGACGTCGGAAGACCAAGGCCAGGATTTAAACCACAGTGCCAAGGACATCCACGCTGTTGGTTCGGATGAGGAATTTGCACAGGCCCTCGATGCCAGGCGCCTGAAACTCAACCTGCCACGAGCAAACGAAACTGAAGATTGGGAGAAACTGGATGCAAAAATCGTCCAAAGACTCGATGCACTGATAGGGAAAAGCACCCTGGAACACAAACTAGCCACATATGGGGACATTGTGTATGCCACATGTAGAGACGCCTATGGAGCAAAACTACCCAAAGAGAAAACACCTCCAAAGAAATCCAGACGCCAAGAAAAGATGGACAAGATCAGGGTCCAAAAGAAAAAACTCAAGATGCAAATGAAGACCGCACTGCCAGCTGAAAAACAAGGCTTGGAAAAACTGTGGAAAAACCTGAAAGAAAAACACAGTGCCCTCAGCAAAGCGGAATCTGCGAGGAAGAGGAAGAGCAAAAAGAAGAAGACACAAGAGCGCTTCTTCAGAGACCCCTTCCAGTTTGCCAGAACACTGTTTGAGCAGCCAAAATCTGGGACCCTAAGTGTGGACAAAGGAGTTCTTGAGCAGCATCTGAGGAAAACATACTCTGACCCACAGAGCAAAGCACCACTCGACATTCAAGGTCTGGTGTGGCCAACCAACCCTGAGGAACAGTTCAATGGCAAGCCTCCAACGTTGGCGGAAATCAAGAAGGTGGTCGACAAAGCCAGAGCCAAATCATCACCAGGGCCAAACGGAATACCTTACCAGCTTTACAAGAAATGTCCCAAGGTGCTGGAGTGGCTCCACAGGCTGCTGCGATCGGCTTGGAGAAACCAGAAGATCAGCGGCCAGTGGATGACGGCAGATGGTGTGTACATCCCCAAAGAGCAAAACTCAAGTGACATTAGCCAGTTCAGGCCAATATCACTACTGAACGTCGAAGGGAAAATCTTCTTCTCTGTCATGGCAGCAAGGCTGACCAAGTACCTGATGGAAAACAAGTACTTGGATGTGTCAGTCCAGAAAGGTGGCATCCCAGGCGTGGCTGGCTGTGTAGAACACGCCACAATGATCTGGGACGCAATCCAAAAAGCAAAAACAGAAAAGAGAGACCTGGACGTAGTGTGGCTTGATCTGGCAAACGCATATGGATCTGTGCCCCATGAGATGATACAGTTGGCTCTTGAGATGTACCATGTGCCAAAGAACATCCGCGACATGCTCAAGAAGTACTTCAATGGCTTCTCAATGCGGTTCTCTACCAAGGAGTACACAACAGACTGGATCAACTTGGAAGTGGGTATTGCAATGGGCTGTGCAATTTCCCCAATACTGTTCGTGCTGGCAATGGAACTCATCTTGAAAGCAGCAACAAACAACGCGAGACAAACAGACCTTGGTGATGGATACAAGATGCCTCCTCTCAAGGCCTTCATGGATGACACTACAGTGATTTCATCCAGAGAAGACGAGACACGTCATGTGCTGGAGAGGCTGGACGACATAGTTGCCTCATCCAGAATGAAGTTCAAGCCAAAGAAATCACGGAGTCTCTCACTGAGGAAAGGAAAAGTGGCCGGATCTGTGGTCTTCAGTGTTGCCAACCAGGCCATTCCAACAGTCACAGAAGAACCAGTCAAGAGCCTTGGAAGATGGTATGATGATACGCTGAAAGACACACAAAGAGCAAAAGAAACCAAGCAGATGGCGGAGGAAGGCTTGGAGACCATTGACCAGTGTGGGCTCCCTGGCAAATACAAGGTCTGGTGTCTGCAGTTCATGCTGATACCAAAGCTGCTATGGCCTCTGATGATATACGACATCTGCACCAGCATAGTGGAGGCAATGGAAGCCAAAATCAACAAGTTCACAAGGAAATGGCTTGGTGTCCCACCCTGTCTGACTGACATAGCGCTGTACTGTCGCCAAGCAAAGCTGAAACTACCCCTGAAATCCATCCTGGAGGAATACAAAGCAGGGAAGATCAGACTTCAAAGCATGCTGGAGGACTCAGGAGACAAGGTGGTAGAAGCAATTAAGCCCCAGCTGAAGACAGGCAGAAAATGGAAAGTTCAAGAGGCGATGGATTCTGCAAAAGAAAGTCTCAAGATCAGAGAAATAACAGGACACACACAGACCAACAGACAGGGACTGGGGGTGACCAAAACTGAATGGTGGTCAAAGGCCAAAGGAAAAGCCAAAAGAGACATGATGATTCAGGAGATGAGAAAAGAAGAAGACCAAAAAAGACTCCAAAAAGCAGTCCAGCAGAGCCAGCAAGGGCAATGGACAACGTGGGAGAATGCACTCCAAAGAAGTCTCACTTGGAATGACATTTGGCACATGGCCCCTCTCAGGATCAGCTTCATTCTCAGATCTGCATATGACCTTCTGCCCTCAAATGCAAACCTGGTGAAGTGGGGGAAAACAGACGATCCTGCATGCCCCCTCTGCCATGAAAAACAAACAGTGGAGCATGTCCTAAGCTCATGTAAAGTAGCCCTGGCTCAAGGAAGGTACACATGGAGGCACAACCAAGTGCTCAAAGAAATTGTACAAGTAGTCTGGGCTAGTACCAACACCACAAAAGGGAAAATCAGGACTCCAAAAGCACCCGCAACATTCTTCACGGCAGGAGGCAGCAAATCATGGCCAAGAACAACAGTGCCACTCGAAACATGCAGGCAGAGTCTGCTGGACGGGGCAGATGACTGGGAGTGCACTGCAGACCTCCCAGAATGGAAGAGTCACCCAGAGATCATCAGCAAGAGTGGCATGAGACCAGACATAGTAGTCCACTCTAAGTCAACCAAGCAGCTGATCATGATCGAGCTCACGGTGCCATATGAGAACAGAATGGAGGCAGCACAAATCTACAAGACTGAAAAGTATGCTGATCTGGCAAACAGCCTGAGGAGAGAAGGCTATCAGGTCAAAGTCCTCACTGCAGAAATTGGAGCTAGGGGGTTTGTAGGAACGTCTGCATACAGCCTCATGAAACAGCTCTCAGTTGCAGGGAAGGAAAAAACCAGAGCCCTGAAAGCAATGGCAGAAGCGGCAGAGAGGTGTTCAAGCTGGATCTGGTCAAGGAGGAACAAAAGTGAACTTCATAAGGCTTAATTTCCCTACAAATATCAGGTGTCCCTGTGGCTCAGTGGTTAAAGCGCGAGTCATTAAGTGGAAAATGAGCATGTCCAGAGGGTCATGGGTTCGAATCCCAGCCATGGCTCGTCCCAAGATGGGAAAAAAAGGGGCAGCAGAGGGACATCCGGAGTCATGAACCGGGTGTGGCCCAACCCCCCTAGAGTGTCAGGAGATAAGGGCCGAAACACTTGCTTGAAGGGGGCTTCTCTTCTGAGGACTCTCTGCTGCCACGCTCTCCACGAGTTTCTTTCTACTGTTTATTGTAATTTAGTCCCTTGCGGATTCATTCCAAGAACTGGCCCTCAGCACTTGTGTCTTAAGAGGTTATCTGTTTATATTTTCTACTTTTCACAAGAAAATGTAGCTTGTTTTGCTCTTTCATCATTTTCTTTTGCTTCTTAGGTGGCACCTTTGGTTGGTTTTTTGAAAACTCAACAAATATACTACGGTATTGCACACCAGCCTTTTCTAGGATAGCATTCTTTTAAAACCGAAAAGGCAGAGGAGTCAAATTACCACTTTCCGCGGTCACTGAGGAGAAACAAGCAGGTTTCGAAATATCGGTATCTGACCAGGAGTTATATGTTAGTGGGTTTTCTCCCCATTGGAGATCGTCTCCCACTTGGAGACTAAAAGCTTGCTGAAGGCTCATTTTGAGAAGCATTTATTTTATTTTTCCCCATTCACCCACTCAAGTACATACTTAGTTAGGCAGAATGATCTACCACTGCAGATATGAATGCTTATCTCTCCCTATTTCTTCAATCTAAGACATAAGAGCAAGCTTTGTTTATAATTGAATATTTCTTGCAGTCATTGCAACACCAAGCTGCTCTGTAAGTTGCTGGAATGGTGCTCGGTACTTATCTTTGGAATTTATTAGTTTATTTTATATATATATATATATATAATATAGTGTGTGTGTGTGTGTGATGTTACCTTATCTGTGTGATAATTTGTTCCTTCCCAACGACCCCAGTCACTGGATGAGATGACCTGGTTCAACAGAGTGCTGTCGGTGCCATCTTTCTCAAGGCATATTGCTGGAAGTCCTGACAGATTTCTGGCACTTCACTCTCCCTGTGGAAGGTGAATTTAGCAGGAACAAATCTCTATATAGCGGGAGATTGTTTCTATACAGCGGGAGAAAGTTTCTACACAGCGGGAGAAAGTCTATATAGCGGAAGCAAGACTATACAGCGGTGGAACGTCTCGTTAGTTACTTTCTATGTCTTCCAGATTACTACTTTTCGTCAAAGCTTTAATGCATACTGCAATGATTTTATTCAGTGTCTTTTTTTTTCCAATTGACAGTTTCTCCGACTTATGAGCTGTGCGCCATAAACCGTCAAGGACTGTATTAAAATCAACGCTGAAATAAACTCCATCCTCCAGTCGGAGACAAGTTTTTAAAAAATCTTTGAAGTTCAGGTTTGATTTCTTTTCCGGGTCTTAATCTGCCCAAGTCACACTTCTTGTTCTGCAAGGTGTGTGTGTGTGTGTGTGTGTGTTGTGTCGTGCGTGTGTGCGTGCGTGCGTGCGTGCGTGCGTGCGTGCGCGCGAACGTGCGTGCGTGCGTGTGTGTGTGTGCGTGCGTGCTTGCGTGCGTGCGTGCGTGCGTGCGCGTGCGAACGTGTGTGTGTGTGTGTGTGTGTGCGTGCGTTCGTGCGTGTGTGTGTGTGTGTGTGTGTGTGTGTGTGCGCGCCCGCGCGCGCGTGTGTGCGTGCGTGCGTGCGTGCTGGCGTGCGTGCTTGCGAACGTGTGTGTGTGTGTGTGTGTGTGTGTGTGTGTGCGTGCGTGCGTGCTTGCGTGCGTGCGTGCGTGCGTGCTTACGTGCTTGCGTGCGTGCGTGCGCGCGCGAACGTGTGTGTTTGTGTGTGTGCGTGCGTGCGTGCGTGCGCGCGCGCGCGCGCGCGCGCGCGCGCGCGTGTGTGTGTGTGTGTGTGTGTGTGTGTGTGTGTGTGTGTGTTGAAGAAAACCACCAGTAGCACTTTATTTGGGTTACTCTTTACCGTTGACATTACATGTATGAGATCAACGAGTAACCACTATCATTGTCATCACTTCTATAACATTGCATGCATGAGATCAACGAGTAACCGCTGTCTATCATTACCATCACTCTATAACAGTACATGTATGAGATCAACGAGTAACCGCTGTCTATCATTATCATCATTCTATAACATTACATGTATGAGATCAACGAGTAACCACTGTCTATCATTATCATCACCTGTATATGAGATCAATGAGTAAACGCTATCATTATCATCACCTCAATAGATCAATGAGTGACCACTATCATTATCATCACCTCTATAGATCAATGAGTGACCACTGCCTATCATTATCATCACCTCTATAGATCAATGAGTGACCACTGTCTATCATTATCATCACCTCTATAGATCAGTGAGTGACCACTATCATTATCATCACCTCTATAGATCAGTGAGTGACCACTATCATTATCATCACCTCTATAGATCAATGAGTGACCACTGTCTATCATTATCATCACCTCTATAGATCAATGAGTGACCACTGTCTATCATTATCATCACCTCTATAGATCAATGAGTGACCACTGTCTATCATTATCATCACCTCTATAGATCAATGAGTGACCACTGTCTATCATTATCATCACCTCTATAGATCAATGAGTGACCACTGTCTATCATTATCATCACCTCTATAGATCAATGAGTGACCACTGTCTATCATTATCATCACCTCTATAGATCAATGAGTGACCACTGTCTATCATTATCATCACCTCTATAGATCAATGAGTGACCACTGTCTATCATTATCATCACCTCTATAGATCAATGAGTGACCACTGCCTATCATTATCATCACCTCTATATGATCAACGGAGTGACCTGTAATATTCTCGTCCATGTCTAAAACAATGTCACTTAAGTCAACACTAATCACCAATATACTCACGGCACCCTCATTGTTGCTGTAACATCATAATCATAATCAGTGTCTTACTCAAGGCAATCCAATTTATTTCTATCGTGGCTAGGAAAATCATTCATTTCACTTCAACATTCTGCTCATCGTCATTATCATTTATTATCAGTTCATCATCATCATCACTATGTCTTCCTCTATATCATCATCATCGTCGTCATGATGACAATGTCCATCGTCATCGCCTACTCACAGTCCCTGTAGACTGGGTAGAGGAAACGACTGTAGGGAGTGTTGGCAGTCCCATAGTTGAACACGTGGTTGCAGGACCCGTCTACCGTGCGGTACTCCAGGCTGTGCTCCGTATGACATTCCTGCACGTCACACACCAGCCTTCTTCATACGTGACGTGAAAGTCTGTGTCATATGGTATTTCATCATATCATTTTTCGATTTTCTGTCTCCTCTTTTGGGCTACTCTAGTGGCACTAACCCTCCACGACACTCATCCCCCCCCCCTCCCCAGTCCTAATGCTACTCCATGACACTAACCCCCACACCACTCATTTCCCCCACAGTCCTAATGCTACACACCACTCATTCCCCCCACAGTCCTAATGCTACTCCATGGCATGCTTGTGAGTTTGTGTCCTTGCTTTGGATTTTGGTGCCTTTTTCTCATGTATGATTGTTATATATTGTGTGATTTGATGTCTGTTGTGATATTGTAAACGCCTAGGGCATTCAATTGATTAGGCGTCATAAATGTTCATAATAATAATAATAATAATAATAATAATAATAATGCTACTCCATGGCACAACCCCCACACCACTCATTCCCCCCACAGTCCTAATGCTACACACCACTCATTCCCCCCACAGTCCTAATGCTACTCCATGGCACTAACCCCCACACCACTCATTCCCCCACAGTCCTAATGCTACTCCATGGCGCTAACCCCCCACACCACTCATTCCCCCCACAGTCCTAATGCTACTCCATGGCACTGACCCCCACACCACTCATTCCCCCCACAGTCCTAATGCTACTCCATGGCACTAACCCCCCACACCACTCATTCCCCCCACAGTCCTAATGCTACTCCATGGCACTAACCCCCCACACCACTCATTCCCCCCACAGTCCTAATGCTACTCCATGGCACTAACCCCCCACACCACTCATTCCCCCCACAGTCCTAATGCTACTCCATGGCACTAACCCCCCACACCACTCATTCCCCCCACAGTCCTAATGCTACTCCATGGCACTAACCCCCACACCACTCATTCCCCCCACAGTCCTAATGCTACTCCATGGCACTGACCCCCACACCACTCATTCCCCCCACAGTCCTAATGCTACTCCATGGCACTGACCCCCACACCACTCATTCCCCCCACAGTCCTAATGCTACTCCATGGCACTGACCCCCACACCACTCATTCCCCCCACAGTCCTAATGCTACTCCATGGCACTAACCCCCCACACCACTCATCCCCCCCCCTCCCCACCCACAGTCCTAGCCGGCTTGTCTCGCCATGGTCTCTGAACCGTCAATCCACAGGGAGCAGTCAATGCCAAGTGATGTCGAGGCAACTTACCAGGGGAGACACTGCTCTTCCACAGATTCACTTCGGTGACGTTCAGTCACGCCGATTCTGATCCAGCAGGTGCAGGTCATCACGCACTAAGCCCCCCCCCCCCCCCCCCCCCACCCCTACTGACGACAATAGTTGCTTAATTGCGGAGCCAGCGTTGGTGAGCGTGCCCCTCACCCAACGACATTCTCAATAAACATGAGGAGAACGTGGAAACTGGGTACACCGTGGGAGCAGGACATGAAGGGTCACAGAATGATAGACTTGTTAATGCTGACCGATGAAGATGAAGACAAGAAAAGATCCTACGCAGTTTCTGTCCGGCCTGACATTGCATGACAAGGCTGTATTCTATGTTTAATTATAATAATATATCCCGGCGGCTAGCAGGCCCGAGGTATACAAACACCTGCAGTATCCGTCAGGAAATTTGAACAGCAATCCCAGATACGCATCCATGAAGTCGACTGTATGATCCCAATCTTCCCAATCTTACAAACAACAAACTACGCTCTGGATAGGAGCCGGTATGGGCAAAAAAAAAAAAAAAAAAAGTTCCACACATGAGTGGCTTTGATGGAAATCGAACTCACAACTTCCCACTCGGAAGTCTGTTAGGCTAATCAATGCGCCACGGCGGCTGGTTATATAGCTTTAATAATAACATACATTTATACAGTTATCTTGGTATAGAATGTAAGCATAAACACAGTGTGCTGTGTGTGTGCGTGCATGCGTGCGTGCGTGTGGTGTGTGTGTGGTGTGTGTGTGTGTGTGTGTGTGTGTGTGTGTGTGTGTGTAAACAGAGAGAGAGAGACAGACAGACAGAACAGACAGACAGACAGAGCTATGTAATTATACAATTGCTATCATCGTTATCGGAAAAGTGTCACCTTCTTGAAGTTTTGGTG
>CM065726.1:2286340-2291340 GCA_033310375.1 Conus canariensis
GAGAGAGAGAGAGTGTGTATGGGCACGTGATTATGCGTGCGTGTGCGTAAATGTGTGTGTGTGTGTGTGTGTGTGTGTGTGTGTGTGTAGGTTAGTTATATGTCCTCGTTTTTAGCCTCCGTTGCATAGTGTTTTTTTTTTTTTTTGTCTCACCGCATTTTTCAACGGCGCCATACGTCCTCTGTTGTTTTGTGTTTTTTTTTTTCATTTTCTTTTCCTGTTTTCTTTTTTTTCCTCTTTTACCTGTTCTCTATTTTATTTCATAATTGTTCTGTTTGTGTCCAAATACGCATCACAGCATGCTTTACACAACACTAGAGAAGAAAAAGTGGTGTCGAGTTTTATTTATTTATTTATTCATTCACCCACATGTTTTATTTTATTTTAATGTATTTCGATTTTTTGCTCTTGCGTTTAATACTTGCAAATGCGTACATGTGTCTGGGTTTCTATTTTTTCTCTGTTGGGTTTGAGATGTCTATCTCTTTAGATGACCTAGTAACCCATGAATAGGTATTAGAATTGTCTCGGGTAGCCGTTTCTAGATTACCTTCACACGTGGTTTGTTAACGGCATTTGAATGGATACTATAGTTATCTGTGTTTGGGTTTTGTTCAAGATCAGTGTTCACACGCTTTTAATATCCATACCATGTTGGGTTGCGATAAATCGTCAAAAAATTAACTATGGCTTTGTGAAGAGACTTTGCGCCTACGATTGTAGATGCGTTTGTATGAGTAACCATGGTCATCTGTGTGTGTGTGTGTGCTTATGGCTGTGTGATTGTGTACACACACACACACACACATAATATATATATATATATATATATATATATATTCAATTATAAACAAAGCTTGCTCTTATGTCTTAGATTGAAGAAATAGGGAGAGATAAGCATTCATATCTGCAGTGGTAGATAGTTCTGCCTAACTAACAGTATGTGCTTGAGTGAGTGAATGGGGGGAAAATAATAAAATAGATGCTTCTCAAAATGAGCCTTCAGCAAGCTTATAGTCTCCAAGGAGGAGACATTCTCCAATGGGGAGAAAACTCACAAGCATACAACTCCTGGTCAGATACCGATATTTCGAAACCTGATTGTTTCTTCTCAGTGACCGCGGAAAGTGGTAATTTGACGCCTCTGCCTTTTCGGTTTTAACAAGAATGCTATCCTAGAAAAGGCTGGTGTGCAATACCGTAGTATGTTTGTTGAGTTTTCAAAAAACCAACCAAAGGTGCCACCTAAGAAGCAAAAGAAAATCATGGAAGAGCAAAACAAGCTACATTTTCTTGTGAAAAGTAGAAAATATAAAAAGATAACCTCTTAAGACACAAGTGCTGAGGGCCAGTTCTTGGAATGAATCCGCAAGGGACTAAATTACAATGAACTAATAAATTCCAAGGATAAGTACCGAGCACCATTCCAGCAACTTACAGAGCAGCTTGGTGTTGGTTTTTCCCCATTCACCCACTCGAGCACATACTGTTAGTTAGGCAGAACTATCTACCACTGCAGATATGAATGCTTATCTCCCCCTATTTCTTCAATCTAAGACATAAGAGCAAGCTTTGTTTATAATTGAATATTTCTTGCAGTCATTGCAACACCAAGCTGCTCTGTAAGTTGCTGGAATGGTGCTCGGTACTTATCCTTGGAATTTATTAGTTCATTGTATGTTATATATATATATATATATATATATATATATATATATATATATATATATATATATAATATATATATATATATATATATATATATAGGCAGGCACACACGCACACACGCACAGACACACACGCGTACACACACACACACACACACACCACACACACACACACACACACCACACACACACACACACACACTATCAGTGGAAACGAAAATAAGTGGCGCAGATGTCATGAAGAGGGCCTGGAAATTCACCGATTCATCAGAAATGTTGATGTTCATGGCACAAACGTTAATGGTGTTGATTCAGAGATTCATTAGAAATGTGGATGTTCATGGCACAAACTTTGATGTTGCTGATTCACAGATTCATCAGAAATGTGGATGTTCATGGCACAAACTTTGATGTTGTTGATTCACAGATTCATCAGGAATGTTGATGTTCATGGCACAAACTTTAATGTTGTTGATTCACAGATTCATCCGAAATGTTGCTGTTTATGGCACAAACTTCAATGTTGTTGATGTAATTGTTGTGGTATTATTTTCGTGGTTTAAACTGAGCCTCGCAAAGACGAAACATATCGGCAATGGTAGAAATCGGGTGTGCAATAACAAGTAACCGGCTGATCACATATCAAGCACGATCTTAGGTGTAAATTTCATCTGTCATCACAGTTCTGACAACATTATTCCGGCAATTCTTAACGCTGTGCAGTCTATCTTTGTTGTACCCACCTAACTGAACCATTGTCGTATGATAATCCCTAAAGTAAAGGGTATCAAACAATTACTCATTTGTTTAGATTCTGTTTACTGACTGCTTCTGTTGGGCGACTAAAAATAATTGAAATTGCCTCCTTAGCATCTGTCGAACATTATATTCAAACAGAATCAGAAAATGTTCACAGGCAACTGGAAAACCTGTTTCATATGTTCTGAAGGGACCCACTTCTGAAAGGTTAACGACTCGCG
The DNA here is from genome assembly GCA_033310375.1 of Conus canariensis. Classification (NCBI taxonomy): domain Eukaryota; kingdom Metazoa; phylum Mollusca; class Gastropoda; order Neogastropoda; family Conidae; genus Conus; species Conus canariensis. Next base: position 2,288,988 of record CM065726.1, read on the forward strand.
TTTTGATTGGCGCGGACCGAATCAGACCATGATTAAACAAAAGATGGTTAATACAGACATAATTAAACAAATGATGGGTTAATACAGACATGATTAGACAAAAGATGGGTTAATACAGACATGATTAGACAAAAGATGGGTTAATAACAGACATGATTAAACAAAAGACGGGTTAATACAGACATGATTAGACAAAAGATGGTTTAATACAGACATAATCAAACAAAAGATGGGTTAATACAGACATAATTAGACAAAAGATGGGTTAACACAGACATAATTAGACAAACATGGGTTAATACAGACATGATTAGACAAAAGATGGGTTAATACAGACATGATTGGACAAAAGATGGGTTATTACAGATATAATCAAACAAAAGATGGGATGATGATGATGATGATGATGATGATGATGATGGCCATCATGATAATAACAGTAATCATAATAATGATGATGATAATAACAACAATAATAATAATAATAATAATGACGATGATGATAGTAATAACAATAATAATAACAATAATAATGATAGTCATAATAATAATAATAATAATAATAATAATAATGATGATGATATTAATCACAATGATAATAATGATAATGATAAGAGATGGAAGTGTCCAGTTCTCGCTCCACTCCTTACCCCCCTCCCCCCCCCCCCTCCTCCCCTCGCCTCTCGCCACCCTGCAAAAAAAAAAAAAAAAAAAAAAAAAAAAAAGCGAAACAATTCATGTAGGCAAGGATTTAGGAATATTACTGAGGAACGAAATTTATCCAGCGCACGTCTTTTGTTACACTACAAATTCCAAATTCAGTTCAGATATCTCCACACCTCTGTTAACACAAAGTAAGCGGCCAGTTTGTTTTGATTATCTTATTACTAGAGATCGCTGACTTTTGTTTCAAACAGAACGTTTCGGGTTTTTTTTTTCTCCATTTTTTTTTTGCTTTGCTTTCGTTTGCATTTTATTCAAACTATCTATGCTGCCTAATGTACGTGACGCTTTGCATGTCTGTTCGGATTCCCCATTTTTTTGTTATTATTGTTGTTGTTGTGTTGTTACTTTTTTTCGTTTCTGCGTACGCAGGCTGATATTCCTGCGGACACTCAGTGTATAGAAAGGCAAGGATTAATCCCATCTACCCAACAAAAAAGAGTGGAATTTTGTGTGTGACCGTTTTTTAGCCCGCAGTTAAGGCAGCCATACTCTAGCTTCGCGGAAGGTGCATGCTATGTGTAACGTGTCATGCATACCAACGGCCAAACTGGCCTTTTCTTCCGAAAGTTGGTAATGGGACTTCACGTGTGTGCAAAATGTTATGCGTGCGTTCACACACGCAACCTCGGCTTACAGGGAAAAATCTCCTTGTACCGAAACGGCCCGGCGGAGATTCGAACCCGCAACCCCAGGATCACCAAGATTACAAGTCCGGCGCTCCACCACTGAGCTACTCCGGTCCCCGTTGTTGTTTCTGATGATGATGTTGTTATTGATGATGTTTCTGCTGTTGCCGCTGTTGCTGTTGCTGTAGTCAATAGGTGCATTAGGGGCATGTCCTGCCACGTACCAGTATATAACAAGTCTGTTTCCGCTACAATTTTTTGGTTGAAAGGGTTGGGTGTCTGGAACTCCATGACCACCAGACCCGCCTTTGAAGTAACATCACACATCATCAGCTTGAAGCCAACCTGATGGAGACAGGGAATGGGGGCCTGAGCATGGAGTCATAAAGTCGTGGTGCATATCTGTGATATTGGTCAAGATCAAAGGACAGAGGCAAGATCTGCCCAGTCGCTGTGGAGGTCTGAGACACTCCCTTAGTACTCTGTACTTTGGTCTGGCATCTGTATGTAAATACAACACGAAGCCGTACCGTCTATATGGTTGTTAACAGTCTACAGTGGCCGTGTTGCTCATACATGTATCATCTAGTTCGGCCTACCATTATTGAAAGACGCAGGAAACCGTTTCACAGGGAAGCAGGGAGTGTATCAATAGATCAGTGGATAACGCATGTAAGTGCACCAGAGCGCGCGCGCGCGCGCGCGCGCGCGCGTGTGTGTGTGTGTGTGTGTGTGTGTGTGTGTGTGTGTGTGTGTGTGTGTGCGTGCGTGCGTTCATGCGTGTGTGTGTGTGTGTGTGTGTGTGTGTGTGTGTGTGTGTGTGTGTGTGTGTGTAGAAAGATAGCAACACATATAAAGAGATAAGTGAGTGAAATAGGCAGACGAATAGAAGAACACGTTGTGAGTCACATTCAAAGGAAAATTTACGTGAATGGAAATAATCATCACAACCACACGATCGCCGAAAAAGCCAATCTTTAACTTACCAGCGTTCCAAGAGC
>CM065726.1:2298840-2318840 GCA_033310375.1 Conus canariensis
CCTGCAGGACTGGGCATTGAAGTAGAGCACTTGGAAATGCTTGGACACCTCCTGCACGAAGGGCTGACGGTCAATCCGAACCTAGTGGGCTTTGTTCACACCTGGCTGTATTGGGGTGCAGCAGTCGTAGGGATGCCAAAAAGGACAAGCGAGACCATGTAGAAGGACTGGCCACTCAAGCACAGGAAGCAGCGGAGAAAAATGATATGAAGACCCTCTACAACATGACTAAGCAGCTGGGCGGTAGAAAAACCAACACCAACCGTCCAGTGAAAGGGAAGAATGGAAACATCTTGAGCAAACCAATAGAGCAGCTGGACAGATGGAGGGAACACTCAAGGGAACGCCAGTCAAGACACCACCACTCATCGAGGAAGGAGAAGACCTGGATGTGAACCTAGGGCCGATCAGCAAAGAAGAAATCATTCAAGCAATCAGACAGACGAAGAACGGGAAAGCCCCAGGACCTGACAACATCACACCGGAAGTGCTCAGGGCAGAAGCAACGGTCGCGGCGGATATCCTGATGGACCAATTTCAAGAGGCCTGGGAAAAGGAAGAAGTGCCGAAAGAGTGGAAAAAGGGCTACATCATCAAGATACCCAAGAAGGGGGATCTCAGCAAGTGTAAGAACTGGAGAGGGATACAGCTGCTGTCCTACCCAGCAAGATCTTCACGATAATCATCCTAGAGAGGATCCGGGCAGCTGTAGATGAATAGCTGGGAGACGAACAAGCAGGCTTTCGAGCAGGAAGATCATGTGTCGAGCAGATAGCCACACTCCGAATCATCATCGAGCAGTCTCTTGAGTGGCAGTCACCAATCTACATCAATTTCATCGATTTCAAAAAAGCATTCGACACAGTGGACAGAGAAGTAACATGAAAATTTCTGAGACACTATGGAATTCCACTCAAGGTGGTAAAGATCATACAGAGTCTGTACAAGGACACAGCGTGTCACGTCATCCACAACACGAGTGTGTCGGAACCCTTCACAGTGAACACCGGGGTCCGTCAGGAATGTTTGTTGTCACTGCTGATCTTCTCTCTTGTGATCGACTGGGTGATGATGACAGCGATGAGCCCACCACGTGGGATCCAGTGGACACTCATGCAGAAACTTGAGGACCTGGATTTCGCGACGACATCAGCTTGCTGACTCACACCCTCCACCACATGCAGAAGAAGACCGAGAGCCTCCGCAGCACAGCCAGTAACACTGGCTTGGAGATCAACGCGGAGAAGACAAAGACCATGAGAGCCAACACAAGCCAGGCTGAAGCAATTCGCCTAGGGGAACAACAGATAGAAGATGTTGAGAAATTTACCTACCTAGGAAGCATTGTCAACAAGACAGGAGGTACTGATGATGACATCAGGGCCAGAATAACCAAGGCAAGATTTGCTTTCACCACCCTCAAGCCCAACTGGAGGAGCGCAAACGTCCATCTTCACACCAAACTGAGACTGTTTAACACCAACGTGAGACCTGTGCTGCTGTATGGCTAGGAGACCTGGAGACTCACCAAAGGGCTGGAGCACAAGTTGCAGGTCTTCATCAACACATGCCTGCGGCGGATCCCCCGCATCAGGTGGCCTGACAGAATTGCCAGTGAGGAGCTATGGCGCCGGACAAATCAGAGACCAATCGGAGACACTATCAGAATCCGAAAATGGAAGTGGATCGGACACATCCTACGCCGAGGCCCGGACAACACCACACGGCAGGCACTGGACTGGAACCCTCAATGAAAGAGAAAGCGAGGCCGCCCAGTGACAACTTGGCGTAGGACGCTGGACAGAGCTGAGTACCATCAAGCTGTCCTGGGGTGAGGCGAAGCGGGCAGCCCAAGACTGCACACGTTGGAAATCTGCAGTGACGGCTCTATGCTCCCGTTGGATCGAAGAGGATTAAGTAAAGTAAGTAAGTAGTCGTAGGGGTCGTCCACAGGTGTGAAGCCAACCTGCACTGAAATGACCATCCTTCTTAATGGGAGCTCTTTTCTGCGTCCAGCACGATAGGAACGGGTCTTCTCCACATGGTGGCAGTGACTGGAGGGACCAGGGACCAGTCTTCTTCACATGGTGGCAGTGACTGGAGGGACCAGGGACGTCTTCTTCACATGGTGGCAATGACTGGAGGGACCAGGGACCAGTCTTCTTCACATGGTGGCAGTGACTGGAGGGACCAGGGACCAGTCTTCTTCACATGGTGGCAGTGACTGGAGGGACCAGGGACCAGTCTTCGTCACATGGTGACAGTGACTGGAGGGACCAGGGACCAGTCTTCTTCACATGGTGGCAGTGACTGGAGGGACCAGGGACCAGTCTTCTTCACATGGTGGCAGTGACTGGAGGGACCAGGGACCAGTCTTCTTCACATGGTGGCAGTGACTGGAGGGACCAGGGACAGGACACACTGCTTCAACATTTCCTAAAGCCTTCAACCTTTCACTGACAGTTGGACTGAGAGACCAGGAAGACAGTTTGTTGAGAAGTAAGAGTTGTGCCTTGGTGTAACAGTAATCCAACACAGGCCCACTGCTGCTGTAGTGATGACAGGCAGGCTGAGAATCACTCACTGGACAAGCCATACTGCATGCAGTGAACACTGCAAAAATCACCACTGACACAAACAATGAGGAAAATGGCAACCCAGTAAGAAAAGCACAGATATTTCCCAAAGTCCTTGGCCAGTTTTCAAATAAAAAACACCACCTTGCTGCTCGGAACATCGCAATTCTTCTGATATTAAATTTGGCTAATTAAATGTAATATTTCTTGGAAAAACTGTCACAAACAGGGAGAGGTCCCATTCAAGGCTGCCAGGAAACTTCTGAACAAAACTCACCTCTCACAGCACCTGGCAGGTGGCCATGCTTACCTTATCATCGAACAATGCAGTGGAAAGACAAAGTAAAAGAAATGCAGATGCCCCTGACATGTGGGGCGTGGAATATCAAAACTTTACTGGACAGAGACGACAGACCAGAGTGTCGCACTGCTCTGATTGTCAAGAGGCTATGCCGTTATCAGATCGATATAGCGGCTCCGAGTAAAACAAGACCTGTGGGCGACACGCAATTTGAAGAAGTTGGGGGAGTCTTCACCTTTTACTTCATTGGGAAGCCTAAAGAAGACCCAAGAGCCTGTGGTTTTGAATTTTCCATTCGCGCAAAGCTTGCCTGGAAGTTGGATAGCCTGCCTCTTGGCGTTAATGATCGCCTAATAATATCGCGGCTTAGGCTTACATAGGACAGCTTTGCCACAGTCATCTGCGCCCAAGCTCCAATAATGACAAACCCAGATGACATTAAAGTCGTTTTCTACGAGGAGTTGAATCGTGTCATCACAGAGGTCAACCACAAGGTCAAGGTCATCATTCCCAGCGACATTCATGCTCGTGTGGGTAGGGACCACTTCACTTGTCCCAACGTTCTTGGACGCCACGGCACTGGGAACTGCAACTCCATTGGTCTGGTAATGTTATCAGTGTGTGCACAACATGAACTTTCCATCACCAACACCATCTTCCAGCGGGCAGACATCTTCAAGAACACGTGGGTGCACCTCCACTCCAAACAATGGCACATGCATCACTCTGTTATTGTTCGCCTCTGGGACAGACGTGATGTCTTCATAACATCTTCAAGAGCACGTGGATGCACCTCCACTCAAACAATGGCACATGCATGACTCTGTTATTGTTCGCCTCTGGGACAGACGTGACGTCTTCATAACATGCTGCATGTGGAGAGCTCATTGCTGGTCTGATCACCGTCTGTTAACAAGCAGGATGACTATCCAGCTTGCCTTGAAGAACAAACCGGCAGGAGACAAGCCCCTGAGAAGGCTGAACATTGCTGGCCTGTGTACTAGCAGAGACAATCTGCAAGAAAGGATTCAGGAATGTCTGTTGAGCATCAACCTCACTGGAGAAGACACTGGCGAGGAATGGAAAGCCTTCAAAGAATCTCTGTACAACGCTGCAGCTGACCCCCTGGGCTTTGTTGAACACAAACGCAGAGACTGATTTGATGAAAATGATTCAGCGATCAACAAGCTCATAGAAATGCGCCACAAGACCCACAGAGATCACCTCAGGACGCGACCTGCGAGAAGAAGAAACAACAGAAGTACCAGCAAACCAGGCAGCTCACTCAACAGAAGCTTCGGCAAATGAAGAACGGTAGGTGGGAAAAGAAACTAGAAGTCTGCAATCTGCGGCTGACATCAACGACATGAAGACATTTCACGAATGCCTTCGCACCAAAGACTATTGCATCAACACCCATTCGTGCTTCTGACCAGATGAGCCTCATAAACTTTCTATGAGGTTACCTCAAGGTTCTCGTCTCTCCCCTGCTTTGTACAATGTTTACACTAATGGCCTTGCAAACGTCAACAGAAAAGGAATTGCTCGGGTGGTACATTAGCTGATGACGGTCTGATCTACAAAGCATCACAGAATGCTGAAGAAAGAACGAAAGCAGTTCAGCAACAGATAAACAACACAGCTCAGTGGTGTCAAGAACCTGGATCGTCCATCAACTCTACAAAAGCCCAGACATTAGTCTGCAGTCTCAACAAGACATCAGGACAAATAAACTCACTGGTTTCCTTCAATGGAATACCAATTGAATCATCTGACAACCTACGCTATTTCGGTGCAGACTTTGACAGAATGCTAAACTTTAGAAAGCATGTTGAGAATATTGTTCTTAAATGAAAAAAGACCCATCTGCCTTGAAAGCAATGGCAGCTAAAGGCATTGAACAGTGCCATCTCTACCAACTGTATCACGCGCTTATACTCAGTGTGATAGATTATGGATTAGGGCTTACAACACTGTCCAACAGCAATCTTCTCACAATCAGAAAGAATTCAAAATGAAGCAATGAGATTGATCCTGGGAACCACGAAGGACACACCGGTTGAAACTATGCAATACCTGCTAGACCTTCCTTCAATGCAGACAAGACACAAGCTAGAACAGGTGAAGGCATATTTCAGAGCACTTGAAAATCCCCAGAACTCACTTCATGCAGCGGTCAAGAAAACAAAAATCACTTGGCTAGGACGTGGAAAATCATGGATGGGACAGGCAGAAGACAGTATACAGCTTGTGTGCCAGTTAGCAGAGCTCAAAGAAACGAAGGAATGGGAAAAGTATCCAGACCTCTTGAAACACCTCTATTAAATTGCCATCGCTCCAGAACTTGGAAGACATTGTCGAGAATGGCCAGAAGGCAAAACCAACGTAGAGAACTATAAAATAGGCACTCTGGCTCACCCACCTCCGCCAGCTCCAACCGGCTGAAGCCGGTTTCGCTGTTGCTCCGCCGGCTTACCCAGAGTGCCTATTTTATAGTTCTCTAATAGTAAACACTTTACAAACATACATAATGTGTAGGATTATCTGTTTTTAACACTAATTTAGAAAACTTTTGAGACTTAAGTTTTTGCTTAATCCTTCGTTTTTCTTGATCGTTTTCAATAACATCATTCTCACGCATACATTCATCAAATGCGTCTCTGTCTTTCATGTGAAATAAAACTACAGTCTTTAATTGTTCTCTAAAGTCTTTTAAAACTGAGTTATATTTTTGACATAAAATCCACACACTTATCCCAGCATGTCTTCCACTGAAAGCCAGTTTCGGCCGAACAGTCATCTATAATAAATAGTGTCTGCGTTCCCCCAAACAGTCTGTACTACCAGTCGGTTGACTGTCAGCTTTTTTGCAAGACCAAGACAACACAATTATAACGACGCAGTAAGTCAGCAGGCCGAGCGTCCTGTTTACAAACTGTGTGCCTCCCTATCAATAAAACACGCCTCGCGCGCCTACTGCGTTTCTTTTCTCACCGGGCTCGCGGCGCGCTTTGTCACAAATGTTCTTGAACATTCTCGAATGGGAAGCCACCACTTCGCTGTTTTCAGTGTGCGTGTCGGTTTGTTGGTGTGTGGGGTTTACGACTTAACACAGACAAGAGGCCTTTGTTTACACAGAACACAGCACACAGTCAGTTAGTTGACAATGTACATACTTTCTTCACATCCAGTCAGCTGCCACACCGGCGTGGGTTTTTAGAGCAGCATGTATCTTTGGCGTCAACGCGATGGCTTGTGTAATAGAAATTGTCAGATTTGCGAGTTCCGGATATTTTTCAAAGAGTTCTGTCGTCTTTCTTAGTTTATTAATCCAACGAAGGGAGTACTTCAAATGACTACACATTTTTACTACACTATTTTACACACACACACACACAGCAGCGCGCACACAACAGCAATGTTTAAAGTGTTGAGTCAGTCAGGGAAGGTCGGTCAACTATTCACCAAATGATAGGTCTGTCCGCACAGCGGGCGTGCGCTAACACGTTCTTTGCTATAGCGTGAGCTGCCTCTTTCTCTGTTCTTCATCGCGCTTAACTAGTAGTTGCAGGCCAGCCCGACAACGAATCACTGCACAGCGCCCACGCACATCCTGTTCAGTCACAAAGCAAGTGGCTGACATATCAAATGAGAAGTGGTCCTACCAGTTCCACTTTTCACCCCAAGTCCTTAATTAAGTCACCCCAAGTCCTTAATTAAGTCACCCCAAGTCCTTAATTAAGTCACCCCAAGTCCTTAATTAAGTTCTTAATTAAGTCACCCCAAGTCCTTAATTAAGTTTCCCCAAGTCCTTAATTAAGTCACCCCAAGTTCTTAATCAAGTTACCCCAAATTCTTAATCTAGTTCTTAATCAAGTTACTTTAAGTTTTTAATCAAGTTACCTCAAGTTCTTATCAAGTTCTTATTTAAGTTTTCATCAAGTCGTCATGAAGTCGTTATCAAGTTCTTATTCAAGTCACTTATAATTATTTATTAAGTTCTTGAAATATTACTGCATATCAAATGGATCAAAATGATCTTTTGTTGTTGGCGGTTCTGGTATTCTTTTTTGTTCAGATTTTGTATTTAGTGGCTGTGATTTTTTGGGCTGCTTTGGTTTTTGCTGTCTTTCTTTATATGTTTTATAAACGTAATAACCACCCCCACCAACAGCAATGACGCCAAAAATGCCAACTCTTTTAATCCAAATAATCCATGAATACTTTGGTGTTGCGGGACTTGAAACAACTTGTTCTTGTTGTGGCTCTGGCACTGAAACAACTGGTGTTTTTTCATTATGAGTTATATGTTGTAACTCTAATTTTCTTTTTTTGTTCCACTCTGCTAATTTTTTCCCTGCTTCAACGCGCCCAGGATTCTTTTCACGGGTCACTTTCTCCACCTGATTCAACGTTTTCTGATTCTGCTGATTTTCTGGCTCGGTCATTGGCGATAACAATGTTCCAAATCTGTAATATAGATCACATCCTAGAGACTCTAATGACTTTGTTAAAACTGGATCCTGCGTTAAATCATACATAAAATCTTGTTCAGAATCAATGGGAGCAAATCTACTAACTAGTTTAGTGTACAAACTAAGAACCGTTTGCCCAACACTTTTTACCATTCTTGACCCCAGTTGCGCTTCATACCTGTTGTGATACTTTACAATGTCTTGTGGCGACATTTGTTGAATCTGTTCTATGCTGAATTCATTTCCAAGGTACTGTTTTGTTTTTCCACATGCTGCCAAAGAATACAGCCTTTCCTTTTTAGGCATAATATCTTGGTCATCAACTTGATCATTTGTAATCATAAGTTCAGGAACGTTTAGGCTGCCCTGAAGCTGTAGTAGATCATCGCAGTTCATGTTTTATTAATAAATAAATATTATTTTATTTTTTTAAAATGAGCACCGAAAAAAACTATTACTAACCTTGTATACCATTCTGCTGTTATTGGAGGCCTAAGTGTAGGATACACAATGCTTGGTAAAAGCCTGTTAAAAATAAAACCAGCAGATCTTGGCAAACTAGGCTTTGAAGACTCAGCAAAGCTGATTGCTGTTATTACAGCTTCATTTGCTACGAAAGATTTTCTAGTTAAGCAAGGAATAATTCCAGACAGTATTAATATGTAAAATTAAAAAAATACATTTATAAAAATGGCTTCACTCGTAATGATGATTGGTGGCGCTGTGGTTAATGCGCTTGCTTTTAGCGGAAGTAATTACGCATTTAGTAAACTACGGGATGACGGCGAGAGAAAAAGACATAACAAAGCTATGGAGCAACTAGCCGCAGCACAAGCTGCGTATGAAAAGCAGAGAATTGAGCAGTTAGATTTTATTAACGATGAACTGAAAAAACAGGGACATGCAGCTTACACATTTAAAGATGTTGATCAAGCAATAAAAGAATATTATCTTGTAACAGGCAAGCCAATCGAGACATTGCCTCCACCAAAATTCAGCGATTTTTATCAACCATCAGAAAAACAAAAGATGCAAGAAATATTGTTTATTGTCTTTGGCATGACCGTTGTGTATTTTGTTGCACATAATATTGGCTGAATAAAAATGAACAAGATCTATTATTCGCCAAAAGGATATTGGAAGGGAATAACAGCAATTAAAAAGCTAAGCCAAGCAGCTGGAGTCAGTGAACAAACAGCAAAGGAATGGTTATCTAAACAAGCGATTTGGCAAATTTATCTACCAGCGCCTAAACGAATACAGAGACCACACTTTGTGAATATAACTCCAAACGACACCCATCAAATGGACCTTCTATATTTACCCCATGATACGATTAGACGAAAAAGATTTAAGTACGCACTTACAGTCATTGACATAGCTTCAAGATACAAAGATGCGGAACCATTAACACAAAAGAGTGCTTCTGCTGTTGCTGTCGCTATACAACTGATATATCAACGAGGACCCTTAACTTATCCTCGCATGATTCAAGTCGATGATGGGAAAGAATTTAAAGGACAAGTGAATCAATTATTGTTAAAACATAGAGTTACCATTAAAAGAGGCATTCCGGGTGTTCACAGATCACAGGGTTTGGTTGAAAACTTTAACAAACAGTTATCTGAAAGACTTTTCTCCTACCAGTATCACAGAGAGCTGATTGACAATTCTCGCAACACAGAATGGGTTAGAAGGCTGCCCTCAGTTTTGCGCGCAATGAATAATGAAGAATTTAAAGGTCTAAAACCAGTACAAGCAATCAGAAAACAAACAATAAATGTTGTTGAAGGAGAGTCTTCATCAAGCAAACTATTACCATTTGGTTTGAAAGTGAGATACCTTTATTCGCCGGGAGAAGCGGAAGGGGACACTCGCATCAGGGCAACAGATCCAGTTTGGAGTGTTGATCCATATGAGATAAAAAAAATTGTGAAAATGAATCCGCCCGTGTATTATTTACGAGAAACTGACACAACAAAACGACCAGCCCCCCGAAGATCTTTTGTGAAGGAAGAACTGCAGATAATCCTCCAGACACAGTTCCAGTCGCTTAATTATTTTTTAATTTAAATTAAAATGGCGGCAAGAATGGAAAAGGAAGAATCCTTACGTAAAATGGCACTGGAAGCAAGAATGGTGAAGGAAGAGTCCTTAGAAATAATGTGAGAAATATTTGATTATAATCTTGCTATTAGACTAATATTTAAGAAGATTGATCATGCTATGCTAGACAAAACCTCAAATTTTGATTGGGAGCAAGAATATATTAAAAAGATAAAAAAAATTCGAGCACATTTAGCAGTAATGGATAATAATTTGGTTGAATTGGTTGGTGATATATTTAAGCTTAAAGAACTGTTTTAATCTACGCAAATACATTTGGGTTTAAAATGGAAGCTCAAAGGGAAATGGCAGAAATGGCAAAGGAAAAGTCTTTAAAATTAATGCAAGATTTATTTGAGTATCAGTATATCATTAAAGAAGTATTTGAGAAGATTGACAATCCCTGGCTAGAACAATCGCCAGACAATCGCTTTAAACCCCAAAGCTTTTATTTTGATTTTGATTTATGGAAACATGAATATTGTGAAATGACAAAAAAAATTAAAGCACATCTAGCATTAATAAATAATATTAATTTTGCTAAATTAGATGATGATATAATTGAACGTGCGATTGCTGAAAAATATAAGCCTAAAGACATATGATTATACTATTCTCCAATGACCAATTGCATATGAAAACTCTGGATTAACAAATACTCTTTTTGTGTTAGTGCGGTCAAGAGACCGTTTTGTTACAACTGTTGTGTTAATCTCATGCAGATTAGATCGCAGCTTGTAATTGTCATGATGAAAAGTCTTATTGCCAAACAATGCTTCTTTGTAGTTGTCATGGGTTATGCTTGACTGCACAACACTACGAGATATTCCCTTTGCTTTTTTAACAACTTTTTTTTGGCTTGAAAGACTGTACATTTTCGACCTCAAACCAACAAACTCCTTGATCACGCCTCCAGATAATTCATCCTTCATCTTACCTAAAACCTTCTTATTAATAACTGAATGCAAAGGTGAATCTTTAGGGTAATCAGATGTGTCGTACCATCCAGCATGCTCTTTTGCTACTTCTAATTCCATGTTTTTGTAAAAATCTTCAGTAGGGATGTCGATTACAAAGGAATCTGTATCTGTGTACAGAACTCTGGACTCCGGATACAAGGGTTTAAAGTAGTCATAAAGAAATTCTAACATCAAAAGCTTCGACAGCTCTAAAACAGTAAACCCAATAAAAACGGGCTTGTCCAATTTGACTTTCTTTTTTTTCATCATTATGCCAAAAAGCTGATCATGAAATCTTCTGAAGTCCTGATAATTAGGTTTTGAAGTCAACTTAATTGCAACGTTTTCTCTGGTGACCAATCTAACATCTTTACGCTTGTGCGGATTTTCCATAGTCTTTCCAAAACAGCTGTTGTTCATCAACTTGAAAAAGTCTTTTTCTGAAGCATCTGCGGATTTAGTTCTGAGATCAGTGTTCTTCATGATGTATGGTTTCATGAACTGTTCTTGATCAAAAGCAATTATACGATGAACAGCTGTCAACTTTAAACCATGTCTTAAATAAAATTGAGAAGTCTGTAATGACAGACATAATTTTTTTTGTCACGAAGATTAGGCACAAGTTTAGGCGGTTCTGTCATTGCCATCTTTAGACTTTCTGCCGCTAATGGATAGTCATTATGGTAATCATGAAGTTCATGAGGATATTCTAAATCAACTTCTAGAATGAGACCTCTTTTACGATCAGCTTCTAGAGTAGGTAGCCATTTTAAAAGCTTTTGAATGTCTTTGAGTCCTGTGTACATTTTAAAGTTACGTAATGGAAGTGATTGCGCCATTGCCCATCCATACAGATTGTTTGCATCTAAATACATAAGATAGTTAGACCTTTTACTTGGATCATAGTCGTCCAAGTATTTGTTGTTTGCTTTACAGTAATGGTGCGACGCCATACTGATTCCCCCACGCAATCCGTTTTCAATCATCTGAAGCATTGGCAGGTCAGACAATAAATCAATCTGTACTCCAGTAAATTTTAAGAAAGCGTCCCAGCTCATCCAGGCGCAGAAATATAATGCGCAGGATCCAGGCTATAATGTTTCATGCAGGTCTTCCTATAATTTTCAAAGACGTCCACCAACAAACAGGTATCCGCCATTAAATAGGAATCATGATAGTCTCCCATCGTTTTACACTCTAACTTCTGCCACGCATCTTGAGCATGCTGGTAATCAGAATCACTGATGTCCTTTCCTCTGAGACTAGAAAAGAACGCGCCTTTAGGCGGAAGTGTATCTTCGTCAAACCTTTGCCAACTGTTCATGTACTCATAAGGGTAAACGCCCTTTCTAACAAGAGTTGGGTCAAAATATTCTTCTGTTATTGGGCAGGACTTTAAGGACATAGCCAGTGACTCTAATGAACCCATCATGTGTTGCATAGAGTCGTAGAAAGACATGTTATTTAAAGTGAAACACATGTACTTTTCTGATGACTGTGCAATGCATGACACCCTGAAGTCGCTGGTTACTGCTTGCATTATAAGGTGAGAGTCGTAACCTCGCAAGTTGTGAAAGAATATAGGCAGCTTCCATGTCTTTGGTTCAAACTTTAGTTGAAGATTGCATTTGTTATGTGCTGCTCCTCTAAACTTTCCACTAATGTGATCATGGTCTCTTACTGTTGGATTCTCTGCGGTGGCAACCAAGGCCGCCCCACAAATCCAACAGTGAGTGGCTGAGTCATACTGTTGTTGGTCTTCAGGCGTCATTATGATTTCAGATAAGTTTAGATTATTAGAACAGGCATTACGCACTTGCTGCATGCGTTTTAAGAAGTATTTTGCAGCATTTGGTCCTCTGTATAATTCTGGCTTTGAATGGGCGCCATCCGACCTAACAATGATGAAGGCAAATGAGCAAATCTGATGATTACTCATTAAGACTGTTTTAGGAAGTTTCTGTGGGGTTGGTCCTTCATAAGGAACAATGAGTGATTCGAAGTCTGCGTAAACAACATATGGACTAGTTTGCAACCGTTTCCAGTTCTTAAACTAACTTTACTGCCTTCTCCGGGCGTAATTAGTTCTGTATCACAGTCAACTGGGCTAATACAATGTTTTACATGTTCGCTTGCTGCTTTAACAGATGGAATTCTTGTTAAACATTTTCTACAGAATTCTTGTTTGCTATGTTGTTTTGTAGTATGCACTAGTAATCTACTCATTGTGCGTATCAATGTGTAATGTGGTAGCCCTGTTGGTGAAAACATCAGTAGTAAGTCAACATGATTTTTGTCTGGTTCGCCAATCGTTGGACTGTTCTTGGACACTTTAATCGGCTGTAGATTTGTTTCCTCATCCCATATGTAGATATTAACAGTTATTGGTTTGTTTTGTTCTTCAAACTGATCAATCTGATTTACACTAACAGGAAAGGATATTCCTCTAAAGTTAAGATCATTGATGTAAGGTTCATAGTTAGACACTCTCTCTGCGTTTTTGCGGAATACATGCAGCCTAGCAAGAACGCACCACATAAAACATTTGTTGTCTGAATTCTTTATGTTTAGAACTGCTCGTTTTGCAACTAATGATGGAGGTAGTGGAATGTAAGCCTTGCCAACAATCGGCTCATACTTAGCCTGTTTTAATCTGATCTCTAAGACTTTACCCTCTGACCAGCCAGAGCCTCTCATTTTGGCTTCTTCAGCGGCCACATCAAACTGTGTAAGCAGCTGGTCTGCCCAACCAGGTGTTAAGTCATTAGAGGAAAGAATAGTCTGCTGTTTAGTTGAGACCCAGACTTCTAGATTTTCTTCATTTATTGTTATATAGTCGATTAAAACAACTAACCTTACTTTAACTGGAGGGTTTATTGTTAGTTTACTTGGAACTTGAGAAATAGCGTGTACAACGCTTTCCCGCACGTTTGTTGGATCAATAACTTCTAAAACGACCTCATTTAGTGCTCTTGACAAACGCTCTTCCTCGAGCATTGCTTCAAACAATTCATCTGAACCTTCATATATCTTATCCATGTTGAGCTTCTTTTCTAACTCAAAATATTTATTTAATCAAAAAAAAATAAAAGTTAATCAGAATCAATATCAACGGTCTTTTTGTGCTTGGACTCATAAACTAAAGTATAAACGCCCTTTGGGGTTGTTAATGTGAGCTGTTTAGAACAGAGTTTAATGTTTCGTTTACTTTTTTTAAACATTCCTTTTTTATCTGGTCGGTGTCTGGCTGTTGAGAAAAAGTTGCCCTTGCCTTTCTTTGAAGATCAAACTTTTGTCTTTTGTAGTCCTCAAAATCAGCCTGTAGGCGACTAAATTCTTCATCCGTGATGTTCGAGTCGGCAAGTGCTTTATCAATTATCAGTTTGAAGGAACTAAGTTTAGCTGTTATTAGTTGAACTATAGCTGTGTGCTTTTGGAGTTTAGCTTTTATTTTTTTGCTGACAGCACTTACAGCCAATGAACACAGGCCAAGAGTTAAAGACAAACCACCTAGAGGTAAAGCTGCCGGTGCACCTACGCCTGTTGCTAAGAGACCTACACTTGTTCCTGCTGATAGAGCACTAGTGATCGATGCTCCAGTATTAACATATGTAACAGCATTAAAGACAGCAGAATACCTTCGTTTGGTTTTGCTGTATTTTGAAAGGTCCTGCTCTAGTTGGGTTTGCATTTGTGTAATGTTGGTTAATCTGAAAGTTTTTATGTCTACAGCAACAGAGTTCTCTTCTTTGGGCACTTTTGGATAAGTCGTAACAGACATGCTTTTTTAAAATAAAAATAATTTAGTATTGGATATCTTTTAATCTGTTATCTTGAATATTCAGCTGCGCATCATATATTAAAAACAAATGTACATTAAGTGGTTTATCACTCTCTTTTTCTTTATCAATTTGAATGTTTATTACGTCTTTAACTGTTCTCCCACTCCCATGCAACTGATTATCCTCTGTTGACCTTAGGTCAATCCATAAACCGTATTTCGTTGTTAAATATTCATCAAGTCTAACACTGTGAAGGTGTAGATCTTTAGACACAAGGTCTACTGTTGGATTTCTACACCTCCCGCCTCCAAACAATTTTCTTATTTCATCAAAATGATGATAAGGTTTAAGCCCGCTACCGTAGACTTGGTTAGGACTACCCTCAATTGAACATTGTACTTTCGTTATTTTAGGATTGATAAACTTTTCACTTTGTCTTTTGAATGGTTCTTCATCTTCACACAGCAATAAAATACCTTTAAGGGATCTTGCTGTGGCACTAAAACTAAAGTTCCATATTGTGTCTGCCCTGCTTTTAGGATATTTAGTATGATGAATCACTCTTTCGTAATATATTGCTAATTTTGACTGATATTGTTGCTCAATCAGCCTTGCTAAGTTAGGGTTGCTAACAATGTCAAACTCTAACGAGATGTCGAAAATGCTGTACTTTGCGTTAGAGTCTGTAGATTTAATGACACGTTTGTATTCATTAAAAGTTAGTTCATATGACAATCTGTCTTTTAATGCTCCTTGAAAGTATGGCGCATGCGCTTTTAAACAACTCAAAATCTAAGGGTATAGAAAAGCGATTTCCATAAGCAAAACTTACAGCTTCATACTTGTTGCCGGCTTTAGCGTCTTCGGCGTCTATTCTGTGTTTTAGTGCTTCGTTATTTTCGATTCCTTGAAACGCAAGATCGGCCCTTTCATTATCGGTTAGCCATAGATCACAATAGATTAGAAATATGTCTGCATTGTGTAAAGAAAATATTTCTTGCCCCTCAAGTTTTATAGAAATTTTCTTAACGATTGCCCGTCCCAGATTCTGTACAACTGTCCTGTTTGCGTCTGTTGCTGAATCAAGTTCTATTTTGAAAGTAAGCCGTGCAGATCCCGGCACAATCACTTCATCTGCTCCTAGGTCTGGAAATTTAACAGTAAGAATTTGATCTGAATCAATAGTAGATGGATTATTTGGAACAATAATATTCTGTTTATTTCCCTTCACGCCAAAGGGCTCTTTCAGTCTTCTATGCGGGTCAAGAATCGAGCCATATGCTTGTGACATTTTTTTATAAAACAAAATAAAAAGTTAATTATTTAAAAACATGGCAGGCATTGAAGATTATGATGTTTTTGATCCTGGAGACGACATGAGTGAAATGACACCTTTGACACATCCATTACAATCATTGCGGCGTGAATTAACAGAAAGTAAGGTCAAATCATTTTATCAAAGTTTAGGCCAAGAACCTCCTGATTTTATAGACCCTAATGATTTTGAAACAAAAGATGGCCATTTGATTTTTAAAAACGAGCAAGGACAACCTGTACAGCTTACATCTAAACCAGACCCATCAAAGTTTTTAGCTAAGAGTACAATTAGACAAAGGCTCAGTGTGCGCGATCAAAATCGCCTTGGCATTACTAAACCAAAATTAGACAGTGAGGCAGTTGCTAAACTTCAAAACACACTACAAGAACTCCCAACAGATAACTAAATACAAAACATGGAACTTAAAGATTTAAGCCCAACAACAGACGAAATAATACAAGCAGAAACCAGTTTTTCAGAAGAAACAGCATTAAAAACTATGCACGATCCGCCGCTACCTATGAGAGAAATAACAGCCCTTGATCATGCTTTAAGAAGCATCAGAGGCGAATTAACAAACAATTTAGCAAAACTGGGTGAACTAGATGAGCATATAAAAAGAGAAAAAGAAAAACTAGTTGAGGCTGATGACCACAACTTAGGACCTGGTGTTAAAGAAAGAATAACACAAAGACTAAAAGATCTTGAACAAGAGAGATCAGCAAGACTAGAAGTGTTGTCTAATAACCGAGAACAATTACGAACTCAAGTGAGCAGAATAAGAGAAACTATCCAAAGAATTTTATATGAAGACACAACGTTAGCAGAACGAATAAGAACACTGTTTAGAGAGCAAGGTGTCACATTAGCGAGCGTTATAACAGCCTTAGGATTTGCAATAAGTACACTGGTGTTGGCTATTACAGGCGGCGGTGGTGGGGGAGCAGTGCCACCAGGACCACCAACTCCGTCGTCAGATAAATCATGGATAAAAAAACAACTCGATCACCTTGCAAACTTACTAAAAAAATTAGCCAGTAAGGCAATAGATTCTTTGCCTGGTATAATAGGGAGGATCGTTAGCTGGCTTTTGTCTACTGCAAGCAAAGTAGTTGGCTTTATGGCCGAGCACTTATGGTCATTAGTTGTCTTAATAGTTGGGTTACTTTATAGTAAGATAAAGACCAAGTAATCCTAGGGCAGTTAATCCAATAACAAGTGCCGTCTTTTCATATTCATGGGGGTCGCTTTTATTCACCATGGGGATTGGTTGGGGGTGGGGTTTTGAGGGGAGTATTGGATGGGGTTTTGGGGCCTTGGGGATTGGTGGGGATTCTTTTTTTATTGCTATTGCTGGCTTAGAATTTATGTCGTTTTTTCCGACCTTCTCTTCTTTACCAGCCACAAGGATTTCATTATTATAGTTTATTATTGTTCTTATCTGGAGTCTGAGGTCAGAAGGCAGCATGTATAAACCAGTGCCAACAGCAAAGTCTACTTTCGATCTTGCGTATTGCAAAACATTTTGGTACCTTTTAATACTTGAAGGCAAATCAATTGCAGAATTAATAGAATCCTCTAAATTTGCTAAATATTGTTTTTGGGCGTCAAAGCCAGTAGAAGGATCAATTATGTTTGATCTCGTTTGTGCTTGCGAACCTAGCAAACACCAAACATAAGTACGAATAGAGTCGTTTATTCGTTCTATTCCTGCTTTTGTTAGACCCTTAGAAGTATCCAAAATAAATGTTGTCCATGCTGTTTTATGCTCTTGCTCTATGGACCCGAGGTGAACAGTTGTGCCTGAAGAGAAAGATGTGTAAGGAGGATTCCAATCATAGTTATACTTTCTGTGCACGCCCCAAAAATAAAGGGTGCCTAAACCATGATTGCGATCCAACTTTTGTCTAAAGTCTGTCTTTGGGTCAATATCAAATTCGTTACAGATCCTTTCAAAAGCCTTGTAATCTATTCTGTTGCTGAATGGATTAAACGTTTTGTCATTTGGTAATGGCGCTTGCAGTTCAGATAAAATACGTCTGAAGGTGTAATAAAAATGAAATCTATACACTGACCTCACCAAAGGATCAGGATGATTTAAATGATCAGCATACGACACTCCACACCCAGTTGATGCACAAAACACAGCAAAGTTTAACTGGTTCTGATAAAACTGCATCGGATGACTGAACCACACTTTCGGGATGTAGTCGTTTTTAATAGGGGGGTTAAGATATCTGTTTAATGGAGTACTAACCTTTACTTGAAAGGCGTCAGTCTGAGTCACAGAAATGTCGAGGGTATCAGTTGTTATATCTTTAGGACTGTAGTGCGGCCCGACAGAATATTTTGCATTAGTATATTTGAATGCACTCATTTTTAAATTTGTTTTAAAAATGTTTGTAACAATAACAACTCAAGACAGTCCTTCGTTTTTAGAATATGCTATTGATAATAACTGCGGAACCCAAAGGGTCGCACTCCATGAAATTTTTTACAAAGTCGTATGGTTTAATATAACTGAATCCAAGGAGAATAATAAGATTAAAAAATTTGATAATAGAGGAAACTTAGTTAGCCAGTTAACCATACCTGATGGTTATTACGGGTTTTGCTCGCTAAAAGAAGCAATGAGTAACTTCGACATTACTCTCAAACTTAACAATGCAAATTTGAAAATAATGTTGACATTCAAACCCGAAGAAGAAGTAGACCATTACCTTTTTGATGTAGAGCTAGCTAAAATGTTAGGCTTTGCAACTGACAATCATGGTTTTAGAGTTACATCAGACAAAACTACTTATGAGGGAGAAAACCCGCTCGATCTTGCATTACATTCATTACTCTATGTTCATTTGGACGAGCTGAGCACTGATGAAAACTTATATGATGGAAGGCCCTCAACTGTTTTAAGAGCTCTTCCATCAGGGAAAGCTGCATATTGCGATTATGAAATTATACAATTCCCTAATTTACAGTTTAAAAGATTAGCTTGTGGGAGGGTCAGATCATTTAATATAAAGATCACAGATAAAACAGGGAAAGTCGTGAAATGTGATAACCTGCACATTGTTTTAGAAATAAAATAATACGTTGTTTTAAAAAATGTCACGTGGACCAGACGATTCGGGGGTCACATTAGCGCCTGAGAGGTGTGTAACTTTAGAATTAAAAGACCTTGCAGACGTTGAGGACTTTGAACAAAACGGTGAGATAGGCACTTTATATGGTTTTGAGTACACTAAAGATGGTTATTATAAGCGCAAAGAGGTTGACGACAACAAAAGGTTTCCTAAACTAGAACAACTACGCAATGTAGAAGCAAATAATGCGGGTCAGTATGAATATAAAATAGTTCGAAAAACTGACAACAAATGGCACTTAGAACCATATTTAGAATGGGACATAAAATTTGAATTCTTAAGCCCATTTACATTTTTTGACCGTCAAAAAAGTTTCAGAAAAGCATTGAACTCTGGCCCTTTACATGTAAGTCTTATGCCAGAGGACAACAGTCGGAAAGAGATCGAAATAAAGCCGTTTGGGGACAAACAGTACATCCTCCACAGAAGAGAATCGGTTTTAAAGAAAGCTTCTACAAAATTACAGTTCATTCCACGCACAAAATTAGGAGACACGTTCACAATGATATTTAAAATTTCTGTCTTAAAAGATGAGGCGAGAAATGGAGCTCTGGGCGTCAGTGACAATCTTATGAAAGGAATTCTTATTAGCTGGCAAAACTTAGACGTTGACAAACTTAAAGTTACTGTCGTTGTTCTTTACAATGGCGAGGATATTAAGGTCATAACAACAAGCAACAAAATTGATATTAGTTTAAATAGAAACGATCTTACAGAACTGAACTGGATTAATCTTACACATTTGGGCCTTATAGGGTTTTATTATACTGAACAAGTTTTGACAGAGAGTATGATAAAAACAATAACTGGATTAGATTAAATTCTGTTTTAAAACTATGGAGCAGACAACTTTGGTGTCAATGCCGATGTTAAACTTTATGACAAAAACCCCTCATTGTTCATTGATTTGTGGACAGACTGGTTGTGGAAAAACAATATTTGTCCTCGACCTATTACAAACAGTTTATAGTTATAATTTTGATCATATTGTAATTTTCTGTCCGACACTTAAATGGAACAAAGCATATCACGATAGAAGGTTTATATGGACGGATGATGAAATCTATTTAGTTGATCCTAGCAATAAACTTAGCGAGTGCTTAGAACACTTTTATAGACAGTTTGAAGGAACTCAGACACTATTTATTATAGATGACTGTTCGGCAGAGAGAGACATAGTTAAAAAAAGAAACACTTTATCAAAACTGGCTTTCAGTGGAAGACATGCTGGGATAAGTGTGTGGATTTTATGTCAGAAATATAACTCAGTTTTAAAAGACTTTAGAGAGCAATTAAAGACAGTGGTTTTATTCCACATGAAAGATAGAGACGCATTTGAT
>CM065726.1:2323840-2346340 GCA_033310375.1 Conus canariensis
TCATGGATCTTGTTAACCACACACACGTCGCAACCTTCATGGATCTTGTTAACCACACACACGTCGCAACCGTCAGGGATCTTGTTAACCACACACACGTCGCAACCTTCAGGGATCTTGTTAACCACACACACGTCGCAACCGTCATGGATTTAGTCAATCAGTCGCTGATGTCTGGAAGACATTCAGCCGATAAACGGTGAATCATTGTGGAATTATTCCAGTTCTTTGCTTGGAACTAACCTGGGGTGCCTGCCCTCTTGTTTTCAACAACGACCACCTCTACCTCCAGTCACTAGCTACAACAGGGCGCCGTTGCGTGTGATGAGTTGCAGAAAAGTTCACCGCCGAACGTCCGTAGGAGAGCGCTCACTAACGCTGGGTTCTTGACGAAACAACATATAAATAGAGGGGGTTAGTTACCGCCAAGGACACAGACAGAGTACAGGACTAGACACAATGCATTTCGACCTCTTGGGTCTTCTTCAGGTTAGGACAGTGACAAAGAACAAGCAACCACTTAGCTGCTATTAGCTGCTTCTGTTCGTCTTGCCACTGTTCGTTTTGTCACTGTCCTAACCTGAAGAAGACCCAAGAGGTCGAAACGCATTGTGTCTAGTCCTGTGCTCTGTTTGTCTGTGTCCTTGGCGGTAACTAACCCCCTCTCTTTTCAAATTTTGCTTCATTTTCCGCCCTCAGTCACCCCTCTTTGAAGCAACTTGTGTTCTCCGCAGGGGGGTTCTGTGTAGGGGGTGTCATATGCATGTTGCTTCATAGTCGACGCTGTCGAACATCCCCATAGTGACATTGTGGCAGTGCAGTTGCCTCACCACGACCTCACCTTGACTGCTCCATGTGTATCGCTGAAACACCGGCTCCGACAGGATCAGTCTAGGTGTGGTTGTGTATTGAACAGCTGGAATGGGTGCCTTACGAATGTATGGAAGATGGAATTAAGGAAAATGAGGACAGAAAAGTATAGAAAAAGGAAGCAGAAAAGATAAACCGATTGCCTTCATCTTGTCACTATAACCCAAACAACAGATCCGCGTGATCCGTCGGAGGTGTGTGATCATGCCGTTCATCTCACGCCATGACGAGAAAGATTACGTCAGAGTCGTCTCGTTGGGCGAGTATCAATAGTGGCCAGTATTTTTTTTTCAACATATAGGCGGTGGCCGCTTAAAGGCAGGTAGGTACTGGGGTCTATTGATGCAGCAGCCTATCCCTTATTCGTACGAAAAGATGACCATAAATATTAACGGACACCGTTTGCTTCTATCGCTTACGCTAATAGACGATATCAGGAGATTCAGCGGACGTAACATACAATTTCTAACCGTACCTTTTCAGCTGATTGATCCCAAAATGCACAGGGACGTTGCGCATCTCTCTCTCTCTCTCTCTCTCTCTCTCTCTCTCTCTCTCTCTCTCTCTCTCTCTCTCTCTCTCTCTGTTGTGTATGTATGTGTGCGAGAGTGCATGCGTGCGTGCTTACGTGCGTGTGTGTATGTGTGTGCGTGTGTGTGTGTGTGTGTGTGGTGTGTGTGTGTGTGTGTGTGTGTGTGTGTGTGTTTGTTTGTAAGCACACCTTTACCCCTTTACCTCCCCCCCCCCTCTTCATTCTCTAGCTCTCCTGAATCTGATAAAGTTAGAATAAAATTCAATGGTCAAAGAATACCGCTTTTCACAGCGTTATAAAACAAAGAACATTATCGAGTACATTACTGACGATATCATTAAACATAGTGCCAATGATATCCACGATGTTGGGTGAATCCACCTCAACAACAGACCACAATGTCGAAGACTTTAACGTCACTCAGAAGACAGCTCTATCCCAATGCATGGTGCTGAAGGTTGAAGGCGTCACTCCCTGGGACAACCCGGACAGTCTGGTCAGTGCACACACTGAGGACCTCGTGCGCCGCATGAGAGACACGGTGGTCCTGCCGATCTTGTTTTTGATTGGTGGACCTGCCAACGTCATCAACATGGCGGTGTTCTACAAGCAAGGACTGAAGGAACGGATCAACGTGTGTCTGTTCTCCTTGTCCCTGGCTGATCTTCTCTACCTCACCAATAACATGCTGCTCTATGGTGAACAGATGCACGTGCAGCTCACCACTAAAGAAAAGTAAGATATCATTGTCTGAATTCTTCACTCAAGCCTTTTTTATGTATACAATTTTAATCTCAGAATGTTCAAAAATGCAGAATGCCTTTAAATAAAAGCGTAATGTGCACTTGTCACTGACTTTCTCTGTTCAGCAGGAACAAAGGAGGATTGACTAAATGCGTCTGCCGTATTAAGTTTGTATGGTCACAGGCAGAAATAAAGCTTTGATGTGGAATTAATATCAATGACTCAAAGAAGGCAATGAAATATAGCATGCGAAACTCACTGCTAGACTCAATGACTCAAAGAAGGCAATGAAATATAGCATGCAAAACTCACTGCTAGACTTGAAATGTGCACAGTTTGTATCAAGGTTAATGCTGCTATTTTTTAAAACAATGTAACGCTCAAAAGAGAGAAAGTTCAACCTTTATTTTCCATTCGTTCTGATCGATAGTGATGATATTGATGAACGTATTGTAAGAAATGGTAATGATGATAAAAATAAATTTGGTGATGACGAAGATATTGATTTTGATTGTAGATGTGGTAATGCGCGACGACGACGACGACGACGACGACAAATGACGATACAAAGACGACAAAGACGAAGACATAGATTCTGCTGCTGCTGCTGATGATGATGATGATAACGACGACGACGACGATGACGACGACGACGACGACGATGTGATGATGAGTGATGATGATGGTGATGATGATGATGATGATGATGATGATGATGACAAAATGAAAATGTAAGTATTATCTTTGTGTATTTTATTTGTTATGTTTGGCAATTTCTAGCATTTTACAAGCGATATTATGTCCCAAACTGGTGACAGACACAGTAATGAAATGTTGATTTTTATTTATTTTCCTAGTAGATGTTTGCGCTTTCATAGTGTTACTGAGATGACTGCCATCAAAGAACCAACGGGTCACCATGTCAGATTTTCCGCCGCATTAGTTTGATTCATCTGGCTTTTTAGGAAAATGAAAGTGTAAGTGGTAAAAATAATCTAAAGAAAATGAGGGAAATAGTACATTTTTGTTGTAAATATTATCAGAGCTCCTTTTAAAAATGTTTAAATGTGTGAAGGCTATAAATGCGTTTCTTTTCAAACGGATATCTAAGTGAGTTTTTAAAAGAAAGGTGCATCGTAGTAGAGCTACTTGGGTGCATTTTGGATGGTTTAGAGTCAGACTAGTCGCACGCGCAAAAAGTGTGATTTCAAGGAAATTGACAACTGTTATGTTTTAATCCAGGATACAAGATTCTCATTCTGGAGCACGAAAGGGTCCATTTAATAGTAGATAAGTTTAACACTCTATCTCAGTACATTTAGCAGTGGTTCATCTGTGTTTAAGATACTTTATCTTCTATGAAACATTATTATTTAAGTGTCAAACTAAGTCGTCATGTTTGCAGACCTCACCTAGTCCACATAATGACACAACACTTTTTTACATGATTGATTCCGAAAAATTGTACATTTGAACCTTTATGGACACAACTGTGCTAAACAAACGCAACGAGAGACAGTTCTAAAGTTACAGTTTTCAATCTATAAAATCGTCCAAAAATTAACAAAAAATGTGCAATTTCTCTACTTTTCGCCTTCCTAACTATACAGATATACTGCATCGTAGTGTTAAGAAAGTACTTAGGGTTTTTAAGCTCGTAGAGCATCACTGCTTAGACATAAAATTTGTTTGAAATAAGCTAAAGAAATACATATTACTTGAACTTAAAATTCTTTCTGAGGCAAGCTCTTACAGACCATTTGCTCGACGATTAAATCGATCTAGATAAATTGTACTTTTATATCACAGTAATGTGCAACAAAAGGCTGCAGCCCAGGCAGACAAACCAGCGTCAGACTTCATCTGTGCCCTCTGCCACAGGGACTGTCATTCCCGCGTCGGACTGGCCAGCCACACCCGTCGCTGTTCCAGAATAGACACCTAGAGCGCAACTCCATGGTCTTTCGAGACTGAAGGATGCCTACTAGAATGTGCAATGATCCAGTTTATTACTCGGATGAAGTAAAAGTCACTTTGTTTCCAGTAGATTACGAAAACATGGAAACAGCACGCTTTTTTTGCACGCCGTTCACAACTGCTGCATGTCACGTTGAATGGCATTGCATTTATGAGCATTGATTTGAAGATCTGTGCGATCCAATATTCTCCCGACATCGTTCAAACCAGTCGGTGACATGTTATTTTGATCAAGTTGCAAAGCGAGAGGACTGCAGGCGGAAATCTAAACAAATCTTAAATAAATGTTAGCGAACCGCCCAGAGAACGTGGACAAACGAGTCACAAGACGAAACACAACTAGTTTCGACCTCTTAGGTCTTCATCAGGTGAGACATTAACGAATAAAACAATGAAAATTCACTTAGCTTTGATCGCTTCAGATCACTTGGTAGGGTTCAGCGCAAGGAAGAAGGCGTTGAATGAGAACGAGGCTGTTGGAAGGGAAATAGTGAGCGAGTCAAAGTCGTAATGAAGATAATAATATTACTGATAGGAATACTAATAATGGTCAAAATACTGAGGAAAAAAAAAAAAAAAAAAAAAAAAAAAAAGGGACAAGATTACTACCAATCTGTGTCAATAAGTATGGGTATGGGAGAAAGGAGAGTGGGTTAGAGGATTCTTAAACAGCAGGATTGCCGTGGCAACAGTCCCAGAGGCGAAGGCGATGGTGATGTCAATGCCAGTGGTAGTATCAATACTAGCAATAGTATTACTGAATGATACTGCTAACAACGATAGTGAAGGTTAAGGTAATGAAAGCATGATACAGAAATATATTTAGAAAATACAATTTTTATAATAATCAAATAAATAAATAAATGAAACATTAAAAATAATAATAAATTAAAAAATCAGTAAATAATAATAATAATAATTTTAAAATAATAATAATAATAATAATAATAATAATAATAATAATAATAATAATAATAATGATAATAAATGCATAAATAAGATAGCTATAAGTTGTGTGAGGTGAATAGTGGGAGATAAGGTAGTATGTGTGTGTGTGGTGGGAGGATATTATGGGCTGAGATAGAAGTGGTGGGTTGGTACATGTTACTTTAAGGTGTAGATGCTATGAGGGTGGAGGGAAGAAGGGGATGGGTTTACGTACTAACTGGGGGAGGGGGAGGGGCAACATATTCACACCTATACACAATCTCTCTCTCTCTTTCTCTCTCTCTCTCTCTCTCCCCCCCCCCCTTTCACGACCAACGATAAAGGAGCCAGCATTCTATTTATTATGTGTGTGTGTATGTGTGAGTGTGTGTGTGTGTGTGTGTGTGTGTGTGTGTGTGTGTGTGTGTGTGTGTGTGTGTGTGTGTGTGTGTTCCATTTATAATATCAGCCTTATTCAATGGTTACCCCCACCTCCACCCCCAGCAACCGCCATATCCACCAACACCCCTACACACATCATTACTAGGGCAGGGGGAGGGGGGAGTAAGTCGATTGATGTAGCAAATGGAGAGACTCAGAGAGTGTAGGAAAGGGAAGATGATGATAGCTGCAACCTATGTCTGAGGTAAACAGAGGGAGGTAGGGTGGTATGGGTGTGTGTAGGTGGGGGATATTTCAGGCTGGAGCTGCAGAGATGGAATGGTACATACTACTTTTGGACGTTGATGCCATGAGGGTGGACGGTGCCCAGTTTGGCAATGAGATGAGATTCCTGCATAAGGCGTTCCAAGCTGTCACTCTTAGATTGCCAAAGTGCCAAGACTTTGACATGGTTGATGTTGTGTTGGGCATGGTTGAAGTGTAGAGCGACTGGTTTGGGCCGATGGTGGCGGATGTCGGCCAGGTGTTCAGAGATGCGCGTCTCAAGTGTGCGAGATGTCTCACCTACATAGATCTTACCGCACAGCTGACAGTGGATGGCATACACAATGTTGTGGCTCTGGCAGGAGAAAGTGCGTTTAATAGTGAAAGAGCCTGTGGGGCCATGTAGGATGGTGTCTGGTTTGGTGAGAGAGCAGATTTTGCAGTTGGGTTTTGAGCAGGGGAAAGTACCTGGTGGCTTAGGTGTTGAGATTTTGTTCAGCTTAGAGCGCACCAGTAGGTCGTTGAGGTTTTTGTCACGTTTGAAAGTGATCATTGGTGTGGTCTCAAAGGCAGGTTTATGGTTTTCTACTATGTGCCAGTTAGACTTCAGGATCCTGCAGATGGGCAGATTGTGAGGATGGAAGAGAAGGCAGGCAGTGGGTCTGTCTGTCTCTTTGGGAGGTTTAGTTTCCAGAGTAGATGTTCTGGATTTAGCTGCAGTGCGGCTGAGAGCATCACTGATGACGGCACTATGGTATCCACGGTTGGTGAAAAAATCAGACATTTTGGCTGCTTGTATAGTGAAATCCTCTTCGCTAGAGCACAGTCTGCATAGGCGAAGGAATTCAGAATATGGAATGCTATTTTTAGTGGACTGGTGGTGGGAAGATGTGTAGTCCAGGTATGAGTGCGCATCAGTAGGTTTGTAGAAGACTGAGGTTTGAAGCAGTCCATCTTTGAGGGAGATATTGATGTCCAGGAAATTAACTGACTGTGAAATGGTGTAGGTCAGCTGGATGGATGGATGGAAGGTCTGTGCAAAGTTGAGGAAATTCTGGAGGTCATGTTCTGGCATGGATGTGGCTCCCAATCCATCATCTATGTATCTTTTGTAGAGCTCTGGTGTTGGGCCTGTGTAAGAGGTTAGTAGGCGGTGTTCTAGGTGTCCCATGAAGAGGCAGGCATAGGATGGTCCCATTTTGGTTCCCATAGCAACACCACTGATTTGTGAGAATGTGTGGTTGTTGAATTCAAAAGTATTGAGGGTGAGGACTAATTCTGCAAGTCTGACTAGTGTAGCTGTGGGAGGGTGTTGTTGGTTGGGGGGCCGTTTGTTAAGAAAGAATGCGAGGGCCTTCAGTCCATCAGCATGAGGGATGGAAGTGTAGAGAGAGACGACATCAAGGGTAAAGAGGAGGCTGGGTTTGAAAGTGGGATCTGTGTTGTATGAATTAATCATGTTGAGTGTGTGTGTAGTGTCTTTGAGGTATGTGGGGAGGCCTTGTACTATGGGTTGGAGGAGAGAGTCTAAGTACTGTGAAATGTGTTCTGTAGGGCAGCTGCATGCAGATACTATGGGTCTGCCGGGAGTATTGGTTTTGTGTATTTTAGGGAGCAGGTAGAAGGTGGGTTGTTTGGTGTCTGTCATTATGAGGAGTTTGGCTGTCTTCGGTAAGTTGTTGTGTTTGATTTCTTGTTTAACTGTGGTTGAGATGAGTTTCTGGTGTTGGGGGAGGGGTGATGCTGTGAGTGGTGTATAGAAATTTGTGTCTGACAGTTGTCTGTGTGCTTCTTTTATGTACAACTGTTTGTCCCAGACCACCACTGCACCACCCTTGTCTGCTGGTTTGATGACAATGTCTTGTCTTTGTCTCAGTGATTCAAGGGCTTTTTGTTCATCCCGTGAGAGGTTGGAATTGCGGACAGGTTTGGATTTAACTTGAGAGATTTCTTTTCTACACTTTTTGATGTAGAGTTCAACTTCAGTGGATTTGTCAAGAGGTGGCTGGCGAAGCACTGGAGTTCGAAAAAGGTGGGTAAAAATGTCTGAGCTGTCTGGTAGAGGGGGCTTGGGCACACCGTCAAGTGCAGCCATCCATCTTAATTTTCTAAAGAATCTTTCAACATCAACGTGGTTTTGATATTTATTGGTGGCAGGCTGAATGGGAATAAATTTCAGACCTTTTGCCAGGACTGATCTTTCATCATTGGTGAGAGTCAGATTATCAGGAATGCAGCGAACAAGGTGGCGGTGTTGCTCATGGGTGATAGAAGGGTCAGTTTTGTGTGTAGGGGGATTCAACTGGTCTGGGTTTGCCTCGTGTTTGTTTCGTAATTTTGATAACTTGTCTTGCTTAATCTGGTAGCAGTGATTGTGAATGAGCTGGTTGTGTGTATGGATGAGCTGTCTGAGTCTTGAAGCAGTGGCTATGGGCATGATGATTGTGGTTTGTTGTTTGAAATGTTGAAGAAGACGGGAGAGAGATTCCAGGGATGAATTGAGTGTTTTGATATGTGCCAACATGAGTCTACGGCTGGCTTGGAATAGAATTCTTGTAGTGGTAGTGGTAAGAGCGGTGTTATGAAGATCGGATGGGGTGTGAGAAAGTGAGAAGCCGCGAGGGGTGATTCGCAGTCGAATGCATTGTTTTAGAAAGTTGAGATGAGATGCAGATTTCTATTCCAAGCCAGCCGTAGACTCATGTTGGCACATATCAAAACACTCAATTCATCCCTGGAATCTCTCTCCCGTCTTCTTCAACATTTCAAACAACAAACCACAATCATCATGCCCATAGCCACTGCTTCAAGACTCAGACAGCTCATCCATACACACAACCAGCTCATTCACAATCACTGCTACCAGATTAAGCAAGACAAGTTATCAAAATTACGAAACAAACACGAGGCAAACCCAGACCAGTTGAATCCCCCTACACACAAAACTGACCCTTCTATCACCCATGAGCAACACCGCCACCTTGTTCGCTGCATTCCTGATAATCTGACTCTCACCAATGATGAAAGATCAGTCCTGGCAAAAGGTCTGAAATTTATTCCCATTCAGCCTGCCACCAATAAATATCAAAACCACGTTGATGTTGAAAGATTCTTTAGAAAATTAAGATGGATGGCTGCACTTGACGGTGTGCCCAAGCCCCTCTACCAGACAGCTCAGACATTTTTACCCACCTTTTTCGAACTCCAATGCTTCGCCAGCCACCTCTTGACAAATCCACTGAAGTTGAACTCTACATCAAAAAGTGTAGAAAAGAAATCTCTCAAGTTAAATCCAAACCTGTCCGCAATTCCAACCTCTCACGGGATGAACAAAAAGCCCTTGAATCACTGAGACAAAGACAAGACATTGTCATCAAACCAGCAGACAAGGGTGGTGCAGTGGTGGTCTGGGACAAACAGTTGTACATAAAAGAAGCACACAGACAACTGTCAGACACAAATTTCTATACACCACTCACAGCATCACCCCTCCCCCAACACCAGAAACTCATCTCAACCACAGTTAAACAAGAAATCAAACACAACAACTTACCGAAGACAGCCAAACTCCTCATAATGACAGACACCAAACAACCCACCTTCTACCTGCTCCCTAAAATACACAAAACCAATACTCCCGGCAGACCCATAGTATCTGCATGCAGCTGCCCTACAGAACACATTTCACAGTACTTAGACTCTCTCCTCCAACCCATAGTACAAGGCCTCCCCACATACCTCAAAGACACTACACACACACTCAACATGATTAATTCATACAACACAGATCCCACTTTCAAACCCAGCCTCCTCTTTACCCTTGATGTCGTCTCTCTCTACACTTCCATCCCTCATGCTGATGGACTGAAGGCCCTCGCATTCTTTCTTAACAAACGGCCCCCCAACCAACAACACCCTCCCACAGCTACACTAGTCAGACTTGCAGAATTAGTCCTCACCCTCAATACTTTTGAATTCAACAACCACACATTCTCACAAATCAGTGGTGTTGCTATGGGAACCAAAATGGGACCATCCTATGCCTGCCTCTTCATGGGACACCTAGAACACCGCCTACTAACCTCTTACACAGGCCCAACACCAGAGCTCTACAAAAGATACATAGATGATGGATTGGGAGCCACATCCATGCCAGAACATGACCTCCAGAATTTCCTCAACTTTGCACAGACCTTCCATCCATCCATCCAGCTGACCTACACCATTTCACAGTCAGTTAATTTCCTGGACATCAATATCTCCCTCAAAGATGGACTGCTTCAAACCTCAGTCTTCTACAAACCTACTGATGCGCACTCATACCTGGACTACACATCTTCCCACCACCAGTCCACTAAAAATAGCATTCCATATTCTGAATTCCTTCGCCTATGCAGACTGTGCTCTAGCGAAGAGGATTTCACTATACAAGCAGCCAAAATGTCTGATTTTTTCACCAACCGTGGATACCATAGTGCCGTCATCAGTGATGCTCTCAGCCGCACTGCAGCTAAATCCAGAACATCTACTCTGGAAACTAAACCTCCCAAAGAGACAGACAGACCCACTGCCTGCCTTCTCTTCCATCCTCACAATCTGCCCATCTGCAGGATCCTGAAGTCTAACTGGCACATAGTAGAAAACCATAAACCTGCCTTTGAGACCACACCAATGATCACTTTCAAACGTGACAAAAACCTCAACGACCTACTGGTGCGCTCTAAGCTGAACAAAATCTCAACACCTAAGCCACCAGGTACTTTCCCCTGCTCAAAACCCAACTGCAAAATCTGCTCTCTCACCAAACCAGACACCATCCTACATGGCCCCACAGGCTCTTTCACTATTAAACGCACTTTCTCCTGCCAGAGCCACAACATTGTGTATGCCATCCACTGTCAGCTGTGCGGTAAGATCTATGTAGGTGAGACATCTCGCACACTTGAGACGCGCATCTCTGAACACCTGGCCGACATCCGCCACCATCGGCCCAAACCAGTCGCTCTACACTTCAACCATGCCCAACACAACATCAACCATGTCAAAGTCTTGGCACTTTGGCAATCTAAGAGTGACAGCTTGGAACGCCTTATGCAGGAATCTCATCTCATTGCCAAACTGGGCACCGTCCACCCTCATGGCATCAACGTCCAAAAGTAGTATGTACCATTCCATCTCTGCAGCTCCAGCCTGAAATATCCCCCACCTACACACACCCATACCACCCTACCTCCCTCTGTTTACCTCAGACATAGGTTGCAGCTATCATCATCTTCCCTTTTCCTACACTCTCTGAGTCTCTCCATTTGCTACATCAATCGACTTACTCCCCCCTCCCCCTGCCCTAGTAATGATGTGTGTAGGGGTGTTGGTGGATATGGCGGTTGCTGGGGGTGGAGGTGGGGGTAACCATTGAATAAGGCTGATATTATAAATGGAACACACACACACACACACACACACACACACACACACACACACACACACACACACACACACACACACACACTCACACATACACACACACATAATAAATAGAATGCTGGCTCCTTTATCGTTGGTCGTGAAAGGGGGGGGGGGGAGAGAGAGAGAGAGAGAGAGAAAAGAGAGAGAGATTGTGTATAGGTGTGAATATGTTGCCCCTCCCCCTCCCCCAGTTAGTACGTAAACCCATCCCCTTCTTCCCTCCACCCTCATAGCATCTACACCTTAAAGTAACATGTACCAACCCACCACTTCTATCTCAGCCCATAATATCCTCCCACCACACACACACATACTACCTTATCTCCCACTATTCGCCTCACACAACTTATAGCTATCTTATTTATGCATTTATTATCATTATTATTTTTTTTTTTTTTTAATTATTATTATTATTATTTACTGATTTTTTAATTTATTATTATTTTTAATGTTTCATTTATTTATTTATTTGATTATTATAAAAATTGTATTTTCTAAATATATTTCTGTATCATGCTTTCATTACCTTAACCTTCACTATCGTTGTTAGCAGTATCATTCAGTAATACTATTGCTAGTATTGATACTACCACTGGCATTGACATCACCATCGCCTTCGCCTCTGGGACTGTTGCCACGGCAATCCTGCTGTTTAAGAATCCTCTAACCCACTCTCCTTTCTCCCATACCCATACTTATTGACACAGATTGGTAGTAATCTTGTCCCTTTTTTTTTTTTTTTTTTTTTTTTTCCTCAGTATTTTGACCATTATTAGTATTCCTATCAGTAATATTATTATCTTCATTACGACTTTGACTCGCTCACTATTTCCCTTCCAACAGCCTCGTTCTCATTCAACGCCTTCTTCCTTGCGCTGAACCCTACCAAGTGATCTGAAGCGATCAAAGCTAAGTGAATTTTCATTGTTTTATTCGTTAATGTCTCACCTGATGAAGACCTAAGAGGTCGAAACTAGTTGTGTTTCGTCTTGTGACTCGTTTGTCCACGTTCTCTGGGCGGTTCGCTAACATTTATTTAAGATATGTTATTTTGACATATGGAAATTAGCGTTCTGTTTTGACTATGAAACTGAGTGAAATAAAAGCAAGCTTTATTACTCACTTTGTAGTTATTCAAATTACGAAAAAAGAGAGAAATTTTAACATATAGATAAAATTCATTTACGAAATTCTAGTTAAACTATCTGACTGTGCAATAGGTATGGGCCGATCATGCGGTTTATGACCAATCACAACCTCCTAGGCTGTTACGGGTTCACCTGGGTGTCTGAAGTCATCTCTGCCATCATCGCCAGTGAGAGATGCTTCTGTATCCTGCAGCCTCTCCGCTCCCAGACTGTGATGTCTGCTAAAACCACCACTGTCATTATAGTGCTGGTGAATGTGGTGGTGGTGGGTCTGTATTTCTTTGTCACTGCACGATACCGTCTGGTGTGTGCCTACGATCCTTTAACGGACAGAAACATCTGGACCTTCACTGCCGGTCACTTCTATCTGGAGCACCAGAAGGTCATTGACTTCCTGGATGCCTTTGTGTATGGCCTTGGCATTCCATTGCTGATGATCGTGGTGGTTGTGGTGACAACTGCAGTGACTGTGATCAAACTCCGTCAGGCAGCAGTCTGGAGGGCGGGCACCTCATCCAGTGGCACTGTGTCTGCACGAGAAGTGGCACTGACCATGATGTTGGTCTACAACTCCATCTTCTTCGTCATCTGTGTCTTTCCCGTAGCTTTGTTCAGGTGAGACGTATGTCCAGAATATGTGTTGTAAAGAACAAGTGGCCTACAATGTGAGGAACATTTTCTTTCTGTTCAAAGATCAGACATGTTTCAATGTTAAGTTTTCTGTGGTCCAAACTTAAGACTTTACTCCACACTGTTGCGAGTCGAAAAAATGTTTATTTTGTTTTTCAGAAATCAAAGATCGATGGTCCGTGGGTCAATTCACTGGAGCAAGAAAATACATCCCGTTTTCTGTCTTCTTAACACCATCTAGTACATTCAAAAGTGTAAGCAATGTTAATAGTACTGGCAACTGAAGTACAGAATGAGGGGCGGTGGGGTTGGTGAGGGCGCGGGGGTGGGGGGAGGGGGGTAGGGGTTAAAGTATATCAATCCCAGTGAAACTGTCCCACAGTTATGTCGCCTGATTCCCATACCCACTGTTATCCTCCATTCCCACCATCACTATATCCACCTCCATCGCTCCTCCATCCTGATCGTCTACCACTGTGCCCACTGTCTCATCTTCATCTTTTATAATAGCAGGTGGCAAGTTGAGTTAGTGGTGCTTGACATCGAGCGCCTGTGCGGATTCCTCGTCTGACTAATCAGTGTGGATGTGCTGGGCACTGTGGTTGAACACCTAGCCTTGGTTTTCTGATGACTTCTCTGCACGCACAGTCTGCTGCTGGTCGTGTCTTCACACGATCCTTCCTCCTGTAGATTTTCATGCCACCTTCAATGGAGAATTTCCTTACGTTCATGATTTATAGTCCATTGTAAATTTATTCATGATAATAATAATGATGATAATAATAGTAATCATCATCATCATCATAACCATGATCATAATGGTAATAATAATAACAATAATAACGATAATAATAATAACAATAATGATAACAATAATAATAATGATAATAGACTTCAACACTCTCGTACTAAGAAGTCAGACACTCTACGGACTCAGGATTGATGATTAACACACACACACACACACACACACACACACACACACACACACACACACACACACACACACACACACACACACACACAATGCGCGCGCTTGTGCACTCACTGAAGTGTGGTAAGTATGAATACTTGACGCTGGCGTGAACAGTCGTTTGGTTTCTCTGTTTACAATCCTAATGGCATCGGTTTCTTAGTTTTTCATCCCAGACATGTGATGTGCACCCAAATCAAGAGGTGGGTCCTGAATAGTTCAGCAAGTTTAGGAGCACATTGGAAGTAACCCCTTCAGTACCTGCCACCAAGTACGTCTACGTCCATATAGATCAAACTGTGGACCCTCCATATGTTCGCATTATTAAACACACATACACGCGCGCGCAAAAAAAAAAAAAAAAATTACACGATTCTTGTCATTAAACCTAACCACCGTGTTGTAAATGTTAACAATCGATGGGTATGCAAAATCACATACTATCATGCAATATTTAACACTTCAGTGATGTGAACCTTAATATGTTGTGTTTTGTTGGTTGTAGCAAAGAAAAAAACAATACAAGGGGTATAACTTTTCAGTCCACGCGAAGAGTTGCTTATCTAAGAGGAAAATAAAGTTCTTTTCCATTGCTGAGCCGACTCTCAAGGTAGCTTCAAGATTCCCTAGATATCGGTAGAAGTCTAAGCTCTCTGAGTACCACTCTGGTCTTGTTTTATTCCCTTTTCCCTGAGGGTTGTTGCATTCCACACTTTCTAATCATTGACACTTATGCTGCCTCGCCCAGTGACGGCAGTGCACTGATCTCTCATTAAAAACCAATTCTGTCATTTTTCCACACTGTCTCATCTTCTGTGTCAACCCAATTGAAACCCCGCCAGCCGAGAACAGTCAGTGTCAAAAGGTTACGAGGAAGCCATCAGATAAGACACTTCACTGCCGCGCTGTCACTTCAGTGCAGACATGAGAACAGTCAGTGTCAAATTGTTAGAGGAAGCCATCAGATAAGACACTTCACTGCCTCCCTGTCACTTCAGTGCAGACATGAGAACAGTCAGTGTCAAATTGTTACGAGGAAGCCATCAGATAAGACATTTCACTGCCGCCGAGTGACTTCGTGCAGACATGCAGCGCTGACCACGCACCGCAGTGGTTGTACTGACTATCTTATTCAAACCTGTTCAACAGCCGTCAGCAGACTATTTTATTCAAACCTGTTCAACAGCCGTCAGCAGACTATTTTATTCAAACCTGTTCAACAGCCGTCAGCAGACTATCTTATTCAAACCTGTTCAACAGCCGTCAGCAGACTATTTTATTCAAACCTGTTCAACAGCCGTCAGCAGACTATCTTATTCAAACCTGTTCAACAGCCGTCAGCAGACTATCTTATTCAAACCTGTTCAACAGCCGTCAGCAGACTATTTTATTCAAACCTGTTCAACAGCCGTCAGCAGACTATTTTATTCAAACCTGTTCAACAGCCGTCAGCAGACTATTTTATTCAAACCTGTTCAACAGCCGTCAGCAGACTATCTTATTCAAACCTGTTCAACAGCCGTCAGCAGACTATTTTATTCAAACCTGTTCAACAGCCGTCAGCAGACTATCTTATTCAAACCTGTTCAACAGCCGTCAGCAGACTATCTTATTCAAACCTGTTCAACAGCCGTCAGCAGACTATTTTATTCAAACCTGTTCAACAGCCGTCAGCAGACTATTTTATTCAAACCTGTTCAACAGCCGTCAGCAGACTATTTTATTCAAACCTGTTCAACAGCCGTCAGCAGACTATCTTATTCAAGAAAATAGCAGAGTTGAATCAATAGGAACACCTGCACCACCTGCACCCCCCCCCCCTCACACACACACACACACACACACACACACACACACACACACACACACACACAGACACACAAACACACCCAGAAAAGTATTAAACCACTTAAGTGTCCCTAACACGTTGGTGAGGTTTGTGCTGTTTACATAGGAATGGAATTTACATTAGAAGCGGACCACCAAAGTTATGAATTTCAAAATTTGAACAGAGGAGAATTCATCCTAAGATATTCAAGTCGAGAATAGCACAGTTATAGCCAGTCGTACACTTAAAAACTGTGTGACGACAGATTCTCTCAAAACCTTAGTCACACAAAAAGCGTGCAGTTAGTGCAAAAATCTCGGACATTGGCTTGATAGACTTGCCTTGCCTAGATATGCTTCATTTGGCAATACCGGGGAAAAAAGCCGCGGCACGCTGTTAGCACATACACGCATGATATACAAGCAAATATAGGGCTGAGAATAGTGACACGTATGGAAGAAAAAAAAAGCAGAAACTATTTTTTCGATTCTGATGTCCACCAATTGTACATTTGAGCATTTGAAAGAACATTTTTATTCATTTGAATGAGTTTAATGAACTTGATATACAGTGTTGAGTTTAATGAACTTGATACACAGTGTTGGGTCTTTCTGCTTGTGTTTGATTCTTCTGTTTTCCACAAACGTTAGAAATTTCATCACGACGTTGATTGTTAATCTATGATTTTTTTTAATGAAAATAGAATAAATCGGATGTTATCCAGTTATCTTCACGCTGTGATACAAGATAATTTTAATGGTGGTGACTGATTATCGGCAGGGTGGTTTGGCTTTTCGTGCCGGAGATGAATGCAGGACGACGTCAGCACAACCTGTTCTTCACCTGCATCTGGCTGATGGACATCTTGACTTACGTCAACGCCACCTTCAACATCGCCATCTACTACACCATGGGGTCCCGCTACAGACAGACCTTCTGGCAGCTGATGGGTAAAGGATGCAAGACAGACACCCGCCTTAAAGAACAGAACACCTCCACCACAGCTACGTCGGTCACTTCTGGATCTCAGATGTGAATGATGACAACATGTATTTAAGTTGATGAGCGATGCAGAGCTAATCACTTTGTGATATTTTCAAACAGTGCGTTTAGGCGGAGAGAAACGAGAGAAGAATTAAGGAGGAGGAACTGGGCAGGGGGTGGGGGTGGCCGACGAACCAATATTAATTTTGGTATAAAAAAAACAATTAGATGTTCATCCAGAAAAATAAGTAACTACACATTGAGGTGGATCCGAGAATGCGATTAAAAAGTACACATATACTGTGTTTTGTCTTCTGTTTTGATTAAAAAGTACACATATACTGTGTTTTGTCTTCTGTTTTGATTAAAAAGTACACATATACTGTTTTGTCTTCTGTTTTGATTAAAAAGTACACATATACTGTGTTTTGTCTTCTGTTTTGATTAAAAAGTACACATATACTGTGTTTTGTCTTCTGTTTTGATTAAAAAGTACACATATACTATGTTTTGTCTTCTGTTTTGATTAAAAAGTACACATATACTGTGTTTTGTCTTCTGTTTTGATTAAAAAGTACACATATCTAATGTTTTGTCTTTTGTTTTGATTAAAAAGTACACATATACTGTTTTGTCTTCTGTTTTGATTAAAAAGTACACATTACTATGTTTTGTCTTCTGTTTTGATTAAAAAGTACACATATACTATGTTTTGTCTTCTGTTTTGATTAAAAAGTACACATATACTGTGTTTTGTCTTCTGTTTTGATTAAAAAGTACACATATCTAATGTTTTGTCTTCTGTTTTGATTAAAAAGTACACATATACTGTTTTGTCTTCTGTTTTGATTAAAAAGTACACATATACTATGTTTTGTCTTCTGTTTTGATTAAAAAGTACACATATACTATGTTTTGTCTTCTGTTTTGATTAAAAAGTACACATATCTAATGTTTTGTCTTTTGTTTTGATTAAAAAGTACACATACATGTTTTGTTTTCTGTTCTCAAACGTTTACATTTTTCTCGTTAAGTAAGAACGCATAGAAAGATACAAAACAAACAAACAAACAAGGAAAAACACGCAAAAAATGATAATAAGCAGTGAATGTGACCATTACTTTCACAAATCAGTATTTGCTCATTATATCAGACTGTTATTTCGAATCTTGCTTCGCTCCTAAAAGAAACGCTGTTTGCCAGTACTTATTTCTTCCAAATCATGCAAATGATAAAGGTAAGAATGATTTATAGATCAAATTGTGACGGTTCCCAAAATGTTTATGTTCGCAACTAAACATGAAGAGAGAGAGAGAGAGAGAGAGAGAGAGAGAGAGAGAGAGAGAGAGAGAGAGAGAGAGAGAGAGAGAGAGATTTCCGAGTCTCATTAGCGCTACATGGAATGCGGGAAGGAATGGACAGAAGGACAGGTATCAGAAATACTTTCTGGCACAACCTCCGCACAACTTTAAAATTCAGGAAAGAATTATGCTACACAATGATGATGATGATGATGATGATGATGATGATGATGATGATGATGATGGTGGTGGTGGTGGTGGTGGTGGTGATAATGATAATATGATGGTGATGGTGAAGGTGATTATGGTATTGATGATGATGATGATGATGATGATGATGATGATGATGATGATGATGATGATGATGATGATGATGATGATACATCAAATCTGTTCATCAGAATTATTTTGAACAATCTCCACCCATGGATCTAAACATTCAAACATGTCGGTGCATATGATGGCACCATGCTGCGATATTTATGTTACGTAAAACTTGATGTGTTTATGTCACGTTTGAGTACACCTTTCTGTATAGTTCACCTCGCCTCTGGTCACTCCTCATAGCGTCCAACTCATCCAACATCATGGCCATCTGACCTAAATCCTGCCCGTGTCACTCCTGATCCCGCCCCTTTCATTGCCAATGCTCTCTATCGTACCATTCATCTGACCCATCTCACTCTCTGTCGTACCATTCATCTGATCCATCTCACTCTCTGTCGTACCATTCATCTGATCCATCTCACTCTCTGTCGTACCATTCATCTGACCCATCTCACTCTCTGTCGTACCATTCATCTGACCCATCTCACTCTCTGTCGTACCATTCATCTGATCCATCTCACTCTCTGTCGTACCATTCATCTGATCCATCTCACTCTCTGTCGTACCATTCATCTGACCCATCTCATTCTCTGTCGTATCATTCATCTGATCCATCTCACTCTCTATCGTACCATTCATCTGATCCATCTCACTTTCTATCGTACCATTCATCTGATCCATCTCACTCTCTATCGTACCATTCATCTGATCCATCTCACTCTGAGCATGTTCTTCATCCTTCACCTCCAGTCTATATTTTAGTTACTCCAAATACTAACCGTAGTCTCATATCCTACATCTGAATCCTCTGCATGTCACTTCAAATCGTGCCCACCATACACAAATCAATCTACGTCTTGTTTCTTTTTTTTCTTCACTTTTGTACATGCGTATGAATAAATATACACTCGAAGACAACCCAAGGACGGTTCCGTGAGACTGTGGTGTATGTGATCGTTGCGAGTTGAGGCTGTACTCCCAGTAGCATACATTTTCCAGTTTCACTCTTTGGCATGGCCTAAACGAGAGCGGTCGTCGGAAGTCCGAGCCTCGGCCTTCAGTATATTGTTGCTATCTTTCCGAGCGCCATCACAGACTTGTCAGTTTCAGTTTTCAGTTACATGAAACGTTAATGTTAAATTGTAAATACCTGGCTTTCGTATGGGTTTCGAATCGATCGATTTATTCTATTCATGAAACAAACAAAATCTTATGATTTAACCATCCAGTTTAAGCAGCTGATGGGTTGCCTATTACGCCACTGCGGCTCACAGAGAATGCTGAAACTGTGGCTTGTTCTGCCACACATCAAGCACCAGCAAGTTACAGGAAGCTTAACAGTACCAGGCTGTGGTGAACTCATCCACCAGAGGAGGCTTAGCACAGCAGCTGAGTCACTTTGATGGGAGTCAGCAGTGCCTGGTGGCATTCCACGTAAGCGTAACATAAACAACTGATCCTTATCATGAAGACACATATGACGCTACAGAAATATTTGGTGAGGACACAAACATACACATTCATAATTTCCTGTTGTAGGCGAGAAAACTACGTGACTTACGTCTAACGACTGTGTATACATAGTTTGCGATGCTTGGCTGAAACAAACAAGATATAGCTTATCCCCATAAACTGTCACTGTTGAAATATTTCTTTGTGTGGATATCTAAAATTTCATGTTTGACAGAAGGGTTTGTTGGCTGATATTCATTACAGGGATCATAGTAGTTTTTGCTGTTTTGTTTTTCATGTAACATAGTCTACTTGAGAAAAAAAGTTTTAAAACTATTTCTTGCTGGCAAAGTACATTCTCTAGATTTTTCATCATATCCTAATGAAGTCTGTTTTAAATTCTTGGCAGAGTAAACACTTTTCGGATCAACGTATTCCAAGGCCTCTTGACATGCACAGACAAATGAAGACCGCCGAAAAAAAAAAAAAAAAAAAAAAAAAAAAAACAAGAATCCAAAGCTAGGTTGACAAGCCTCTCTAGCATCAGTGTTTCTGCAGTAGCCTCTCTGGCATTAGTGTTTCTGCAGCAGCCTCTCCGGCATTAGTGTTTCTGTTGTAGCCTCTCCGGCATTAGTGTTTCTGTAGTAGCCTCTCCGGCATTAGTGTTTCTGCAGTAGCCTCTCTGGCATTAGTGTTTCTGTAGTAGCCTCTCTGGCATTAGTGTTTCTGCAGTAGCCTCTCCGGCATTAGTGTTTCTGCAGTAGCCTCTCTGGCATTAGTGTTTCTGCAGCAGCCTCTCCGGCATTAGTGTTTCTGTAATAGCCTCTCTGGCATTAGTGTTTCTGTAGTAGCCTCTCCGGCATTAGTGTTTCTGCAGTAGCCTCTCCGGCATTAGTGTTTCTGCAGTAGCCTCTCCGGCATTAGTGTTTCTGCAGTAGCCTCTCTGGCATTAGTGTTTCGGCAGTCGTTCGTCCGATGGAACAACTCTTAGTTATGGCATCGGCCCTGGACGTTTGATCGCGTGACAGGCTTTATGTAAAGTAACGACAAGATATTAATTATTCTTTTTGTGCCTCTTTGAAGTGTGTGATTCACTTGAAAACATTGTTATGAGATAAGATATCTTCCCACAAATATGAACATTATCTCTCATTCTTTACACGTCTATGTAAAAAAAAAATCAGAGTTGAACAACATAGAGTAGATCATGTACTGGTCCAACCAAATGAGAAGCTGCATATTGTATATTTTGATGGAATTTCAAGAAGGAATTGAAACAGCCCACGCAATGTTCGAAAAAAAAAATTAGCCACAAATGGAATATCCTATCATCCTTACGAAAGACTGATCGTCAATAGAATCGAGTCTTTTACCTGAAAACGTATTTCCTTTATTCAGAGCAATCATGCTTGACTGCAGTCCCCACCGGGACGTAGCGTGTAAATGTTCTCTCACCTGTTTGTAATATTAATGAAACGGACTCTTGAAATATGACGGTCTGCCAGAAAATAAAACAAGGCGTGCTTTAAATAAATTACAATAAATTCGAGATGCTACAGAACACAGTGCCAGGAATACGAAGACAAAAAATGAAGAGGTATTGTCTGGACATCATAGGTAGGTAGGTCAACCACCCAATCTCAAAATGATCTGAGATTACATAACAATGATGCTGATGGTGAAACAATGAGGGTTACTGTGCATTTCGTCTGGTTCGTCTCTTTGCACCAACAGCCAGTATCATTATGGAAATGGGTTCGTCTGGTTCGTCTCTTTGCAC
The DNA here is from genome assembly GCA_033310375.1 of Conus canariensis. Lineage (NCBI taxonomy): Eukaryota > Metazoa > Mollusca > Gastropoda > Neogastropoda > Conidae > Conus > Conus canariensis. The sequence continues at coordinate 2,345,446 of CM065726.1, forward strand.
CAGCAGCCAGTATCATTATGGAAATGGGATCGTCTTGTTCGTCTCTTTGCACCAGCAGCCGGTATCATTATGTCTGGTTCGTCTCTTTGCACCAGCAGCCAGTATCATTATGTCTGGTTCGTCTCTTTGCACCAGCAGCCAGTATCATTATGGAAATGGGTTCGTGTGGTTCGTCTCTTTGCACCAGCAGCCAGAATCATTATGGACATAGGTTCAAAGAAATACAAATGTCCTCTATCAGATTGAAATGTCATGTATTGTCTTTGAATGTTGATCCTAAACAGAAACGAGAACTCGGTAAAAGATATATATCAGCTGGGCACAAAATAACAATTTGGAACGTAATCTATCGAACAAAACAAGATGACTGTTTAGTTCACAAAATTGCGTTCCAAAAGAGCGTTCCAAATGCATGCAATAAAACATGCTGCTATAAGAAAGACCAGAATGCAGGTCTATGTATTCCGGGCAAGAGATTAGCCAGAAAAAAGCTAGTTCAGATCCACACTGAGAACGATCTTATCTGTAGGCTGCAGAAGACACTATCCACCAGAAGGACTGAGTCATACATGGACTTCAGACTCAATATCCGACACAAGAGACTCTTTTCTTACCTTTTAGGAAGATCTTTTGCACAGAAAAGATGTCCACTGGTCCAAAAGCACAAGTCCACAATGTTACGGTCTTGTTCTATCTTACATCTCCTAAAGTACAAAGCATGTCCCAGTCAAGTCGAGTTGAACGAAAAACAATTGTGAGGATCGGCAGGGTCATTCTGGTGGACACAGTTGTCTTACCTGAACAGGCGGTCTTGAACAAATACGAAGAAGAAGAAGAAGAAGAAGAAGAAGAAGAAGAAGAAGAAGAAGAAGAAGAAGAAGAAGTACGTCCGAAT
>CM065726.1:2351340-2361340 GCA_033310375.1 Conus canariensis
AACATAGACAGCCAGGCAACGGATTTCAATTCAACCTTTTTGTTTTCTTCTTTATGCTGCCCGAGCCATCAACACACAAATACACAAACACAATGATAGAATTTTAATGTACGCCGTAGCTCTAGGCGTACACACTATAGAGGCATATATAAATAATACTGTTTCTACTATAGGTCACGTCCGGCCCAATACGACAGTTCCTCGGACGTCACAAGTCCCTTGCAAGGAGCGATGAAGAAAAGTCTTCTCCTGGGTCTCGCACCGTCAGGAGGAGCAGCTTGCAGAGTCCAACACCGATCCGGAGCGACGGCTCTGTCCAACACAGGAGCGACGGCTCCAACACACAAGAGCTGCGGCACTAACACAAATAGGACAGTGGCTCCAACACAACAAATCGTTGGTTCTAACACCACACAAGAGCTGCGGCTCTGGCACAACAGATCGTTGGTTCTAACACCACAGGAGCGGCGGCCTGGTACAGCAAGTGCGACGGCTCTGGCACAGCTGGCACAACAGTTCGCTGGTTCTAACACCACAGGAGCGGCGGCTCTGGCCCAGCAGAAGCGGCGGCTCTGGTACAGCTGGCACAACGGGTCACTGTCGATCTCCAAATCGATCTCTCCACACCCCAGCAGGGTAACGAAGGGGGTGGGGGGGGGGGTGGGGGTAGATCCTGGCTACACCCCAGACCCGGTAGCAGTGGAGGCCAATTACCAGTCACACCAGGACTAGACTTCACCTGGGGGAACTGATAACTATCTTGATTATTTAGCCTACAACGTGGCTATTATTCATCACGGTTATTATTCTTATTCATAACTTACAGTTACTTTATATTTCACCAGAACTTTGAAAATTACCCATAGCGAAATCTACAAAGTTTCAATACAATATTACAATAGAACATTCTATTATTTTCGAAATCACGTTTTTGCACATTGGAGGGGGGAGGGGGGGAGGGGGAAGGATTTCCACAGAGACCTTTTTACAATGTACCAAGAATACGATCATTGCATATAAGAAATGATTTCCGTTCGTCTTTTTCATCAAGACAAGAATGTTTTTTTCATTTCACGCTCCTGAAAACCCAACCACTATTTCATCCAACCACTATTTCCATCCAACCACTATTTCCATCCAACCACTATTTCCATCCTAACCTCATCAAAAGCGACACAAAGAGGGCTGAGGAAGCATACACTTAGCTTCACATAGGCGATGACAATGTACACAGAAACTCAATAAACACCACACATACCCACAGCTATATTACGCTTCATCTTTGCCACTCTGTTCACTCGCCTGGTATCACCCTTGTCTGTTATTAGGCAGCAACTTCCAGGCAAAACTTAGCCCCATCATCGTTCGTGCAAACTTTAGGTCCTCTGTTCCCCATCCAGGAGTCTTCCACAGTGCTAGCCACAATCCTCACTAGATCAGTCAGCCCTGAAGTAGGCAAGAGACCCTGAACTTGTCCACAGTGCTCGCCACAATCCTCACTAGATCAGACAGCCCTGAAGTAGGCAAGAGACCCTGAACTTGTCCACGGTGCCAGCCACAACCCTCACTACATCAGTCAGCCCTGAAGTAGGCAAGAGACCCTGAACTTGTCCACGGTGCCAGCCACAATCCTCACTGCATCAGTCAGCCCTGCAGTAGGCAAGAGACCCTGAATGAGTCTCTTGAGCGCAGGATGAGTAACAAAAGGCTTGATAGATTAGACCACAGTCCAAACAATGGCCAGGAGTCATGCCAACTTATAATCTGACAACTTAGTATTAGCAGGTATTAAACCTCCGGGCGTATTCACTAAACATCTGCTCATGTGAAGTAGGCTCTAGGTCCACTATTGGCTCAACATTTATTCCAGCCTTGGTCTTCATGTTCATAAAAATGAGAGATTCATACAGTCTGTGAGGCGCGTGCATGCGTTTGGCAAAAAGCGTGTTGTGGGTGACAAAACAAACCCTATCATGTGTGACTTAGAATGAAACGGAGAAATAGAGTTTCAGTGCATTCGCTTTTTCATCTGTAAATGATAAACAGTATTGGAGTGTTTTCACAAACAACGCACTCAGGTCGCCTTCCTAAACCAAAGAGGAAAGAATATGGAGAATTCTGGCAGAAGACCGAAGGTAGCATCAGGCTATTCAAAGAAATTATTTTTTTAGATATCAAATGTCTTTGTTGGAAATGAAAGTTTAAAATGACTTTTTTTCAATGTGGAACAAACACGGCAAGAAAAATTGCGCAGTGAAATAAACCGGCCAGATATCAATTATACAGTTGACCTGAATCGTTAATGTTAAGTTTAATGGCTTGTGATTTTCTTTTTAAACAGCTTCACCGACAATTCAATCTTCTCCCTCTGTATTGAATCTACCAATCATTAAGTGCCTAAACAATTGCTGAATTCAAATACAAATCTATACTGAAGTTTGTATAATGAACCTGTGTAGCCCTAAATATGATTAGAATAAAAATCAGAAGCTGAAATTGGAAAATGCATCTTTCTGAATGTCAGCCCCTTGGGATTGACCTCAATAACTTGTGTGTTCACAATACAGAAAGTCAATAGCTTGTGTGTTCACAATAAAGAAAGTCAATAGCTTGTGTGTTCACAATACAGAAAGTCAACAGCTTGTGTGTTCACAGTACAGAAAGTCAACAGCTTGTGTGTTCACAGTACAGAAAGTCAATACCTTGAGTGTTCACAATACAGAAAGTCAATAGCTTGTGTGTTCACAATACAGAAAGTCAACAGCTTGTGTGTTCACAATACAGAAAGTCAACAGCTTGTGTGTTCACAGTACAGAAAGTCAATAGCTTGTGTGTTCACAATACAGAAAGTCAACAGCTTGTGTGTTCACAATACAGAAAGTCAACAGCTTGTGTGTTCACAATACAGAAAGTCAATAGCTTGTGTGTTCACAATACAGAAAGTCTGCCAATGCATTTCCAAACCCAAAACTTCAAAATAAATGAACACCATGCTGTGTGACTTTAGGATGTTTGATCACTATTGCATTAACATTCACTACCAGAAAACCCGCTCAGAAAATGTCTTATACATACTAGACAAATAGCCGGGGATTGTCTTCTGCTACGAGTGACAAACGTAATCAAAAATAATAATCACTACCCTTCAATAAGTTCCATCTCCCCACTCATTTTAAAAATACCTAACATCTCAAGTCTCTCCAGATTTCGTCGAGTCTCACACGATGAGAACCCAACTCAGACAGTCATAGTTACTATGAAGAAAGCCAAGAATATACAGCATAATCTGGTGGTGCTCTTGAAGAATTCACAAAGCGTGACATTTAGGGCTTTGGCCTTATCATGAACTCATTTCGAGTAGCCAGCTGTTCGTGGCTTACGTGGGTGGGGAAATCTGACCACGCAAATTCTTTCTGTCTTTAAAATGCCTTGCAAAGACACACACACACACACACACACACATACGCACGCACGCACGCACGCACGCACACACACACACACACACACACACACACACACACACACACACACAGCACCCGCACCCGCACACACACACACACACACACACACACACACACACACACACACACACACTCACACACACACACACACACACACACACACACACACACACACAGAGAGAGAGACAGAGAGAGAGAGAGAGACAGAGACAGAGACAGAGAGACAGAGAGAGACAGAGACAGAGAGAGACAGAGAGACAGAGAGAGTCTCACATACAGACACCATCTCACCTGTGATAACAGCTTTTAGCACATAACAAGATGCATGTCGCCTGGCAGCCTTCAGGCTACAGACAGGCCACTATCACCTCAGCCATGCTGTATACAATACATTAGGCTACGGACAGGCCACTCTCACTTCAGCCATGGTGTATACAATATATGAGCCTATGTGACCAATTCCTTTATCACTCTTGCAGCATGACAACTGAACATCCACTGCGAACATATCAACTGCACGAGTCCCTCACGTGTACAATCTAGACAGCGGAGACACTTGTGAAGATGTTGCTCTTTGGTAGCCTGAATAACGTTAGTGCGTTCCTAGCACGTGAGACCAGTTGTTTATTTGAGAATGCTCGAAGAGAAGGCATGTGACACAGCTATGTAATCCAGTCCAATCTGTTTGTAAAAAGAGGTGAATATCCATTGCGAGGTCGTTTACAGGCAGAATCATTCGACGGTTTCCTGTCAGAATGGCACATCTGCCTTTTGTATTCCTTGCAAGATACACCATCCTGGTCGGTAACCGTCGAACCACACAGGCGACCACGCTGGATTCTAGGAAAACGAGGTCTGATGGAAGTAAGGTAAACATCTTCAGGAGGCATATATGGAGATAGGACTAGAATGAAAACGACTGGTCACTGATCTCTGTAGGCTGGAAGAAGGTAGAAGCCCAGCAAGGGAAACTGGCTTCAGTACTGAGACTGAAGGATGGAGATTCGGACTTGAGTCAGAGCCCGGCAGAAACCCGTTCCCTGTTGCAGCATGGAAAGATTGCTTCGAGAAAAAGTCGGGACAAAAACGAGTCATCTAACAGCGGCTAACATTGGTCCCTCAAATCCTTGAAGGCCCCTTGGAGAGGGAGAGGTGTGGCAGCGTAGGTAAACCGGGTCTGACACTGTCGTGCAAAAGCTCAGATGATGAAGAGAGTCCTTGGAGCGGAATGAGAGGACTGAGGCAAAGGGTCCTTCAGCTCCAGAACTTTTTGTCTAACTGATTATGCGTTTCCAGAACACTTGGTATTTTGTTGCACTTTAAAAGCACACGGCCAGACGAGTGAACCCCCAGCTTGGTCTTTGACGTTTGTTTGTTTTCTTTTTCACCTCTCTGACATGGGACATTTTATGTGAGATATTAATCGCTGTTAGAAAAGCCGTTCGTCACGGTTTCCGAAAAGATAATTGGGAGTGAGACAGTGAGACTTTCACAGAGGAATGTACCGTCGCATCCATTTCCCAGGTGAAGAGTCACAGTCTCAGGGACAGGCCGACTGGGAGGGCCACGAAGGAAAAGACCTTGCCATTGAGGAGGGATCTGAGAAAAGTTCGGTGAACACGGAAATATGCTGCCTCAACGTTTTGGAGCTGAAATGAATTTATTAAGAAAGCTCAGGACTTGATTCCACAATTGTTGCTGTTTTGGCACGAAATAAGGACAAAAAAGAAACACGGACAACAGGTACGATTAGTATCTTAGAGAGCACCGAGAAAATTTCAGACAGCATTATATATACATATGTGTGTGTGTGTGTACAGAGACAGACAGAGAGCAGAAAACTCCATGCAGTTACCAGGAGAATCAGGATAAGAACTGCCTTCAAAGTTACTCATTATCTTTCTTCTATTTGTTAGCATCAGTTCAGATAGGTGCATGCCACACGACAGTCTCCACGTACACAGCATACAAAGACAACCATGCGCCTCGCACAAACACGCCTCTGACTCCTTTCAAAGAAGACAAACCAAAACCCAACTTTGAATTTCTCCCCCGATTTTTTTCTTTGAATCTGCGCCTCACTTCTTTTGACGCGTGGGGGTTTTGGTGTTTCCTTGTTTTACTTTTTGGGGTAAATATATATCATCCAACAAGACGTTCTTACAGTACTACACAAAAATATAGTCCTGTGGCTCGTATTTTGACACCTTTCTTCAAGAATAGCTGTCCATACTGCTTTCGTAGTATTGCAGTTTAAATCACTGGCTGTAAACTAATGTCTTGTGAGTATATACGTTGTTTGAAAAAAAAGAAAATCCTCCACACTCATTTTGACGTGATTGCATTATATGTCTGTATCTATACTCATATATATGTATATCTCCTCTCTCTCTCTCTCTCTCTCTCTCTCCCCTCTCTCTCTCTATATATATATATATATATATATATATATATATATATTGTAGCCGGCTGCTAATAGTACATGTCTTGGTTACCTGTCGTAGACGAAATATTTCGTTCAAGAGTTACCTTCCCCTTTACCTCCCTTGATTGATGAATCTCAATTTTCTTGTGTCAACTCCTTAAATTGTGAATACATCAGAACCTACATAGTTGTATATACGTCGCTGAAGTCACAAAAATTAATGTATTCTATTCGTTACAACAGTGCTGGGCTGAGAAGCCCATATTTTCTCTAAAACTGGTATTTTGCACAATTAATCTCGGCGCAATTTTGAATTGTCCGTTGAACAAATCTTGAATACTTCTTGATTTCGCAAAAAGTTTGAGAGAAACCAAAAAATCCGAAAAGGTGCATTGAAAGTAATGTCCATAAGCTCTCATTTCGTATATCGCATGCCTATGAACTTTTCTGCACGGGCTTGCGACTGTATGAAATGACTGACGGCGCCGGCTCCCTTCAGCAAGTTGCTTTCTTTGTTCATTGTCGGAGTTTGATCTAAATTGTCGTTTTACGAAATTCAGACTTCCCAATCAAAATCTTCTTAATGACTCCATCTGTATGATAGATACAACCAAAAATGTATAAAAATTATCATCTGATAGACCATTTCAACAAAGTAATAGTCTATTAAAAAAAAAATCGTATGAAAAGCACATATCGACGGCTATCTATCTAAAATCGTATGAAAAGCACATATCGACAGCTATGTGGCGAAGAAAGCAAGTTGTGTTTTTCCACGTTCTCTGGGCGGTTCGCTAACATTTATTTAAGATTTGCTTCAAAAATAGTGAACATCCTTCAACGCTACTTTCCCCATAAGCAATGGTCAGACACAGACATTGAGCGAGCTCATCGCTTGGGTTCGTCAGTTCTCCAAAACACAGACCTGACCAGACAGCAGAGGGACACTATAGCGCATCACAGACAACAGGGAAAGAACGCCTTCTACGCCAAGGGTAGATTAATAGTGCAGGATTTCCGCCTGCCTCCTACCCAAGAAAAGGTGTCCAATGAAGATTCCCGTCGGTCTCCTCCACTTGCTCTGTACTCAGAGAAAGCAGCAAGCAGGCAGGAAAACCATCAGAGCACCATGACACCTTCATGTGAGCAGACCAGTCCAGATGCAGGTAGTAGCAGGTACCTGGAAGCAGAGGGTCCTTATACTGATGCAGCTGAAGACGATGAACAGCCCGAGTCCCCCTGTCTAGCCCTGCCCAGTGTATCTACGCCCAGCCAGCCCAGAGCCTCAGCTACACCCCGGGGCTTTGGACAAGGGTCTCCTCGTCATGGTTCTGAACCTACCTGTGGGGAAAAGGGTGAAGGTAAAGTGATGGGAACAATGTCGGGTGGGAGGGTGCGGGAAGGAAATGGAGGGAGGGGAAGAGGTAGAGAGAACAACAACAGCATGAACTCTTCTCAAAGTTCACCCGTAATGACAAGGACACGCACTGCGTCACAACAGACCACCCTGCCTCGAGGTTGGAATGTGAGCAGATCAAAGACAATGCAAAATAATAGGAATAAGGACCAGAATGTCATGAACGCTGCCGATGACAAATGACGGGCAGGCCATGGCCCAGATAATAACGATAACTGTGCTGAGAAGGGACGTAATGATGCAAATTGTAGTACTAATTTTGCTATTAACCAGTTTGGTTGTGTGGATAAATGTGTGAATGATCACTTTTTGTCGTTTATCACTTACAATGTTGAAGGTTTGTTAACAACAGCAAATGAGATAGATTTTTCTTCGTTTATGAGTAAATATGATTTTGTTTTTTTAGTGGAAACTTTCATTGAATCAATTTCTGACACGTTTGTTCAATCACATATTCCTTTTGTATCCCCTGGTGTCAAAGTGTCGGACAGTATCCATGGTCGCCTTTCCGGTGGAGTTATAATGTTTGTTCGTAAAGAACTAGGTCAGTACATAGAACAAATTCATGTAGAATATGACAATGAAATTGTGTTAAGACTATCTAAGAGACTTCTTGGAACCGCTAGCGATTGTGTTTTATTAGGAATGTATGTACCTCCAGAAAACTCACCTTATTATGAAGAAACTGACATATATAATGGTAATCTGCTGCTTGAGGCACTTCTACTAGAATTAATTAGAGATTATGGAGATATGCCAATTATCTTATGTGGTGATTTTAATTCTAGAACTGGTTCCATGAACACTAGCATTGCTGACCCGGTCGATGAAATATACGAAATTGGTATTGACCACGATGACTATCAATTTGACAATGAAACCAACAGATATTCCAATGACCAAGCTTTTAACGATTTTGGGAAACTGCTTATAAATGTGTGCCAAGAATTTCAATTAATAATACTGAATGGTATGGAATCATTACGTTTTCCAGGGGGTTATACATACATATCACAAACAGGTTGCAGTGTTGTTGACTATTTTATTGTTTCCCGTTGTTTACTGTCAAAATGCAAAAAAAAATGAATATTTTGCCAATGACTGAATCAAAACATTTGCCTGTAGACCTCTACATGAATACTTCTTGTGGTGTTGCTTCCAGTAAAATTGAATCAAAGTCCTTTTCAATAAGAAAATATAAATGGGATGAAGAGAAAAAGATAGAGTTTATAAATAGAATGAAATCAAATCATGTTAAAGATTTATTAGATATAGCAGCATCATTGATTGATGTTGACATTAATGGAGCACTTAATAAGTTTAATGAATGTTTCAATTATGCGGGTGAGTGTATGGAAAGATTAATCGTAATTAGAGGTGAAAAGCAGCAAGCATGGTTCGATCAGGAATGTCGACAACAAAGGAAATCGCTTAGACAAGATTTAAGGAAGATTTGTAACGCACGTTTGAGTAAAGATGATAATAGTGATTTGCACGCAGCCAAGAAAAGATCTTGACAACGACAGGACTAAGTATTCACAAAAATGAAGAGAATACAAGGAACTCCTAAGACACAAGAAAAAAGCACACAAAGAACAGACCATTGCTAATCTGCAAAACAATATAAAAGACCCAAAGAGATTTTGGGATACTATCAGATCTGTTCGACCAAGGTCTAATGGTCAAAACTCAATTAGTACAGAAGAATGGTACAACCACTTCAAAGGAGTTTTTAATGATCCTGTCACTGATTCTGTTGATGACAACGAATTTGATGATGTACATGTACCCATTGATAGAAATTGTGATGAGCTAAATAGACACATCTGTACAGAAGAGGTCAAGGTCGCGATCAAAGCTTTAAAGAGTAACAAGGCAGCAGGGCCTGATGGTATATTAGGTGAATATTTTTTTTAAGAACAGTTCAGAACAAATAATTCCATTTTTTGTTAAATTATTTAATTTTCTTTTTGATAATAGTCTCTTTCCTGATGAATGGTGTTTGTCGATCATACAGCCATTGCATAAAAAGGGAGATTTGAGTAACACTGATAACTATAGAGGCATATCACTGTTAAATATTGCTAGTAAACTCTATAGTTTTATTTTAAATAAACGAATTACAAAATGGATTGAGGATAATGATATCATTGGGGAAGAACAAGCAGGGTTCAGGGAAAATCATAGCACATTCGATCACATATTTACACTTTATTCTTTGATTCAAAAACAGTTAATAAGGCACAGAAAATTGTATGTTGCTTTTATTGATTTTCGCAAGGCCTTCGATTCGGTCAGTCGGGACAAACTGTGGACTATATTGTATAAGAACGGTTTCCATGGGAAGATTCTTTATGCTGTAAAAAGTATGTACAATGTCGTTAAAGCCAAAGTTCGTGCTGGGGGAGATATGACGGACACTTTTCTGTGTCCTAGAGGCTTAAAGCAAGGGGAGGTCTGCTCCCCTGTTCTTTTCTCACTCTTTATTAATGAGTTGACAAAGGACATTCTGAGATGTGGTAGGCATGGCGTTCAGTTATCTCCTGATCTTATTGAGTTGTTCATACTTTTATTTGCTGATGATGTCGTTTTGTTTCTGATAGTGTTATAGGTCTTCAGAATCAGTTGAACGTGTTATTAAAAACAGCAAACCGACTGGATCTTATTGTCAACTTGGATAAATCAAATGTAGTTGTC
>CM065726.1:2366340-2368840 GCA_033310375.1 Conus canariensis
GTTTATGTTATATTGTACCGTACTGTGTGGTGTGATGTTTGTGCTGTTCTGTGATATGCTGTGTTTTCCTTCTTTTTACACAAAGTTTCCCAGCAAGACACCCGCACCTGTGTTGTGTTTTGCAAAGCTGTATTTTGTTCATGTTATGTTGTTGTTGTTTTTCCCGCAAGACATTTGCACCTGTTTTGTACTGTGCTATATTGTATATTGTTCATTTTACAACATTTTAACCCGCAAGACACGTGCACCCGTGTTGTGTTGTGGCGTACTGTATATTGTTCATTTTACAAATGGTTTCCACACAAGACACCCGCATACATGTGCCATGTTGTGCGATGCCGTATTTTGTTCATTTTTCACAACATTTTCCCTCAAGACACAAGCACCTGTGTTGTGTTGAACTATGGAGTATTTCATTTATATTGCAAAGTATCCCCTCCCCCCTCCCAAGACACAAGTTAATTACTGCGTTGTGTTGTGATATGCAATATTTTGTTTCTTTTACGTTTTTATTCCCTGCCAGACACCGGCACTTTTTTTTTCCAAGCGAAAACACAATGCATGTCATCTCCCGTTTGAATCTGGGTAACCAAATACCTAGCTGGACCATCTCTGCAGGTTGGCCACTGGAGTGGGGAATAACTCTAGGTTGTGCATGGATCAAACCTGGAGTCATTGACCTCTCCTTCACACTGGTTACCATAGGCACAAGTCACCGTCTACTACATGGTACCACCCTGTTGAAGTCAACAACAAGCCGTTACTAGACCGAAGGAGGAGGGATTTACACTTGCGCTCGCTCTGCCTTTCAAACGTTTTAGTCAGAAGGTTTACGAGGTGGTGTCAAGCATATATGCATTCAAAAGAAGTACCGAGCATCACAGTAGGAACTTGGTTGCTGTGCGATAACTTATATGGTGGGTTGCTTCGTAACGACCTGATATTAAAGAAGTACCGAGCATCACAGTAGGAACTTGGTTGCTGTGCGATAACTTATATGGTGGGTTGCTTCGTAACGACCTGATATTCATTGCTCCATGTTGCCTGCTGGTGCTGAGGATGCGACAGGACTCACCAGGGTGTGGTTGTGTTGGAGGCAGCCGGACCAAGGACAGTGGGAGTTGCTCTTCTAGGATGATTCGGAAGATGAGTAGCTCCTCTGATTGATTTTTTTTTTTTAATTCAAATCTTTGCCTAGTCATTACTATAATGACTGAAGAATTGTTAGCCTGCACTTGTTTTCTCCCACTATTTAATTGTTCAGCAATATAATGTTTGGTCAATCAGTGGGAGATTGCATCTCTTACGAGATCCAAGTAAAGGTTGTTCTGTACAATTCTTAGCCACTCACAATGCTTGGGTTATTGAACAGCAGAGCTGACCACTCAGACTGTTCCATATCTTTTGATCTCCCTTGCATCCTTGAATGGATCCTCAAGCATAGGCTCAAAGATTGTCACCTGCATTTTATACTGTTTGCATAATGCTTTTACTTTTTCAGCAACTTTTTTCCTTTCCATACTTTCGTTTTGTTCCATTTACTATCCTTCGCTGGCTGCTTTTGGGGTGCTGTTGGATTCTTTTTTGAACCCTTGGTGGTGAGAACACCACAGAATTATGGACTGTGGTGTGTCTCTATTTGACACCAAGAGCACAGACACAATCAGCCGTGTCTCCCTGATGAGTCCGATCCAGCGGACGAAAGGCCTAGGAGCAGGCAATACAAATAGATCTGCCTTGGAAGGGGAGTCCAATGGTTCCCTCAGGCAGCTAGTGAAGGGTTTCTCATATTAATGATATATTCCCCCCATTTTTTTTTTTAATTCAAATCTTTGCCTAGTCATTACTATAATGACTGAAGAATTGTTAGCCTGCACTTGTTTTCTCCCACTATTTAATTGTTCAGCAATATATTGATTCAGAAGATGAGTAGTTTCTTTGAATGACTCAGAAGATGAGTAGCTATTCTGAATGAATCGGAAGATGTGTAGCTCCTCTGAATGATTCGGAAGATGAGTAGCTCCTCTGATTGATTCAGTAGTTCATCTGATTCATTCAGAAGATCAGTAGCTCCTCTGAGTGATTCGGAAGATGAGTAGCTCCTCTGAGTGATTCGGAAGATGACTAGCTTCTCTAGGATGATTCGGAAGATGAGTAGCTCCTCTGAATAATAATGTGTTTGGTTAATCCTGCTATTACATTCCAAGATGAGCAATAGCAGCAAAATTAACTTCTACAGTAGTGTGACTGTCAGTAGCTATCCTAGTTCAGTCAGACTTCAGTCACAGAGGAAATTAATCTCATTATAATGGTGCACCTGGTTCAAAACAGATTCTTCGCTTAACTAGTCTACCAGCACCGAGAGAGGAGAGAGAGAGAGAGAGAGTATATTTTTGACACTTCCCCCACGGCTTTATTCTACATCAATATATATATATAATATATATATATATGTGTGTGTGTGTGTGTGTGTCTGTGTCTGTGTTTTGAACAATTTAGT
>CM065726.1:2371340-2393840 GCA_033310375.1 Conus canariensis
TATTCATTGAACAATACTTAAACTGGGGGATTACAATATGTTGTTATACTGGACAGTGATGTATGATTTTACTGAACTGTGAAACACTATTTCATTTGCCAGGCAGCGCTGATTAATTATCAACAAGCAAACCACTTACGTACGAGTGTAAAGTGAATGACAACATAATATGCCATTCTGATGATACCTCTCAAGGAAGCCCTAACGATGGTTACGCTCTTCAGTGAATCCATGTCCACGACAAAGCACAATATAACAGACCTGTTCCTCAACGTGACTCAGAAGACAGCTCCATCCCAATGCATGGTGCTGAAGGTTGAAGGCATCACTCCCTGGGACAACCCGGACAGTCTGGTCAGTGCACACACTGAGGACCTCATGCACCGCATCAAAAATGCTGTCATCCTACCGCTCTTGTTTCTGATTGGTGGCCCTGCTAACGTAATCAACATGGCGGTGTTCTACAAGCAAGGACTGAAGGAACGGATCAACGTGTGTTTGTTCTCCTTGTCCCTGGCAGATCTGCTCTACCTGATCTGCAACATGCTGCTCTACGCTGAACAGATCCACGTGCAATTCACCACCAAGGAAAAGTAAGATCAGAAGGAAAGATCTCTCTCTCTCTCTCTCTCTCTCTCTCTCTCTCTCTCTGGATGCAGTTTCTTTCATAAAAATCAAAAAGATAAATTACTCTGAAGTGTTTCGCGGAATACGTATGAATCAATGATCGTCATAGGTCAAGAGGCCTGAGGCGTCCACTTCTCGAGAGTATTAAAGTTGTCCGGATGCAGGAATGGGAGTGGTGGTGATGGTGGTGGTGGTGGTAATTGTAACAGTGGTGGCTGGAAATGGGGTGAAAAAGCATAACAGGATTTAGACATGACTATGAAAATGCAGTGTAAAGACCACGAACAGACAGTTGCCCTTCCCCCCCGTACTCCCCAAGCCATCCCGTCAACTTCCCTCACACCTTCCACCAGCTAATGATGTTTAGCTGATAACTTTGTGTTGCTTCTTTAAGCATCAGTGGTGATAACAATTATAGTTCATACACTTGATCACAACAAAAAACACAGTTCTCTGCCAAATTTTCGTCTTTACTTGACTTCGTCAGGACTGTCACCTTGGAACACCTAGGAGTCCTCCTTTGACGTTTATCGTGTCGTACGTCATCGTCTATACGTATTTATTGGTCTCTCGTTTATGTCGTCAAACTTGGAAGATTTTTGTTCTGTTTCTTCCTTTCTCTCTTTCTTCCTTTCTCTCTCTCTCTCTCTCTCTCTCTCTCTCTCTCTCTCTCTTCTCTTTCCTTTTTTCTTTCTTTCTTTCTTTCTTTTCATTCTTTCAAACACACACACACACACACACGCACACACACGCACAGTTTGTCCGAGTGGCAGCAGGGGAAGAATCGTGGACACCACCTGAGCTCTAGTCCCATACATTTAGGCCGTCAGAGTAATTTGTTTTCAGTTTGTGGCGCCACAATCGTTCCCTGACTTTGCGTTTGCACGCATTCTTGGAGTGGCACTGTTCTATTGCAATAACCCTCATGTCCGCCATGGAGTGGTTGTTGGCTTGGAAGTGTTTGGCTACCAGGGTTTCAGCACGGCAGCCTTCCGTTTCTCTGGTCCCTTCATTTTTTTATGCTTGACCTGTGGCCATAAAAGCGTTTCTTTAGTGGCTGTCCCGTCTCCCCAACGTACTGCATGTCCCCACAGCGTGCACAATTGATGAGGTACACCACATCACTGCTGGTGCACGTCAGTCTATGGCGTACCTGGAACACCTGACAATGGCAGACCGCGCCAGGAA
Organism: Conus canariensis; assembly: GCA_033310375.1. Taxonomy (NCBI): domain Eukaryota; kingdom Metazoa; phylum Mollusca; class Gastropoda; order Neogastropoda; family Conidae; genus Conus; species Conus canariensis. The sequence continues at coordinate 2,373,156 of CM065726.1, forward strand.
TCAAGAGGGTGTCTCCTACATATATAACAATTATAGTTGATGGTGGTAGTTGTTGTTGTGATAATGATTTGTAAAATGACAACGGTGGTAACTATGACGGTGGTGAGGGATAATGTTGTTGCTGTGCTGGCTGCTGCTGCTGCTACTGCTGCTGCTTCTTATGATTAAAACGAGCAATTGTTTTTCCTACACTCCTCTACGCATATGACACGTAGACAATGTACCAATGGCACTCCAAGAAGCTGATTCACTTCCACATAACCTGCTTCAGAAAATTGTTAACATAAAATGACAGGATAAAATCACAGACACAGAGGTGCTCGACCAAGCAGGCCTGCTGAGCATCCACACCATCCTGATGCTGTCTCAGATTTGATGGGCAGGTCATGTAGCTCACATGCAAGACCACCGGCTACCCAAGAGACTCTTCTACGGTGACCTGTAACAAGGAGTGCGTTTTCATGGAGGTCAAAAGAAATGCTTCAAAGAAATTCTCAAAACATTCTTGAGAGCGTTTAACATTAACAATGACACATGAGAACAAGCTGCGATGGATCGAGCTAGACGGCGCCACTCTGTTCACAAAGGCACCACGTGATGTGAAGAAAGGAGGACAGCCGCAGCGCAACAAGAGACAGACAATGGAAGACCGCGCCAGGAATGAAGAGGGTGTCTCCCACATTCATTGCTCAAGCTGTCACTTCACATTCGTGCACGCATCAGCTTGATCAGCCACCTGCGTATCCACAAATCATCTTCACCCTTCTCAACCCCAGGATGACTGAAGTTCTCCTCGTCGACTGGACGTGCGAACAGGAGAGAACTATGATGATGGTGAAGGATGTGGTTGTCTTACTGCTGCTGCTGCTGCTGCCGCCGCCGCCTCTGCCGTTGTTGCTGCTGCTACTGCTGCCAATGCCGCTGTTGCTGCTGCTGCTGCTGCTGCTGCTGCTGCTGCTGGCTGATGATGATGATGATGATGATGATGATGACAGCGACGACGACGACGACGACGACGACGACGACCGACGACGACGACGACAGTGACACTGAATCTGATGGTGATCATAGCATTGTCACGATGCCATATCATCTTATCGTATATTGTAGGAAATTCAAGCATCTTTTATTGGCGATGTGCCCTGTGTTACTTAAAAAGGAGAGACCATCATAGAATGTTGATTTCTACTTTGCCTTCTGTGTATGTATGTATGTATGTATGTATATGTATGTATGTATGTATGTATGTTTTATGTATGCATGTATATGATGTATTGTATGTATGTATGTATGTATGTATGTATGTATGTATGTATGTATGTATTATGTATGTATGTATGTATGTATGAATGTATGTATTTATGTTTGTATTTATGTATGTATGTCTGCATATATGTATGCATGTATCTTTGTATGTATGTTTGTTGTACGTACGTAAGTTACGTACGTAAGACAAGTTTTATGACGACCTCAGTGCTGCTATAAGGAGAATTCCCGACAGAGAATTACTGTTCATCGCAGGCGATTTCAACGCCAGAGTAGGTGTCGATTACAACTCCTGGCCCACCTGCTTGGGTCAGTTCGGCACTGGGAAAATGAACGAGAATGGCCAGCGCCTGCTAGAGCTCTGCTGTCATCATGGGTTATGTGTCAGTAACACCTTTCCCAACACGAAGCCTCAGCATCGAGTCTCCTGGAGACACCCTCGATCAAAACACTGGCATCAGCTCGATCTGATCCTCACCAGACGTGTCAACCTTTCCAGCATCAAGATCACTCGCAGCTACCAGAGCGCCGACTGTGACACTGACCACCCTTTGGTGTGCAGCAAAGTGAAGCTCCGCGCGAAGAGACTGCACAGTACGAAAAAGGAGGGCCGGCCTCGCATCGACACCAGCAAAACACGCGATCAAGAAAAAGTGGAGGAGTTCGCACGCGTGTTGGAGGATTCTCTCCCTGGCCCACCCACTGCAAATGCCCAAGACCGATGGGAACACTTCAGAGATGCTGTCTACAACGCCGCCATGTCCACCTTTGGCAAAAAGACCAGCAAGTCAGCTGACTGGTTCGAAGCCCATTTAGAAGAAATGATACCAGTCATCGAGGCCAAGAGAAATGCCCTGACAGCATACAAAACCAACCCTAGTGAGCAGAACCTCCAGGTTCTCCGTGCTGCTCGCAGCAAAGTCCAGCAGTGTGCCAGGCAATGCGCTAACGATTTTTGGCTTCAGCTCTGCTCCCAGATTCAGATCGCAGCTGACACAGGCAACATTATGGCGATGTATGACGGCATCAAGCAGGCATTGGGCCCAACACAAAAGAAAACTGCCCCTTTGAGATCAGCTACAGGGGAGGTGATTCAGAACAGAGAACAACAGATGGAGCGCTGGGTAGAACACTACACTGAGCTATATGCAAGGGAAAATGTAGTCACAGAAGATGCCCTGAATGCCATAGAGCGCCTACCAGAACTGGAAGAGCTTGACAGAGAACCAACCATAGAGGAACTCAACGAAGCCCTGGACGCTCTTGCCTCTGGCAAGGCACCAGGGAAAGATGGTATTCCCGCCGAAGTACTGAAGTGCTGTAAAGAGACACTTATCACCGAGTTGCATGAAATCCTCTGCCTCTGTTGGAGTGAAGGCGAAGTACCACAAGACATGAGGGATGCTAACGTCGTCACACTGTACAAAAACAAAGGTGACAGAAGCGATTGCAATAATTATCGTGGCATATCCCTCCTTAGTATCGTTGGGAAAGTCTTTGCACGAGTAGTACTGAAGAGGCTCCAAGTACTTGCAGAGCAAGTTTATCCTGAATCGCAGTGCGGTTTCCGTGCCAACAGATCCACTGTAGATATGATCTTCTCCCTTAAACAACTTCAGGAGAAATGTAGGGAGCAAAGGCAGCCACTCTTCATTGCCTTCATAGATCTCACAAAGGCTTTCGATCTGGTCAGCAGAGATGGTCTCTTCAAGATCCTCCCCAAGATTGGATGTCCACCCAAACTTCTCAGCATCATCAGATCCTTCCACGAAGACATGAAAGGCACTGTCGTCTTTGACGGCTCAACATCAGCTGCCTTCAACATACGGAGCGGAGTGAAACAGGGTTGCGTCCTGGCTCCCACCCTGTTTGGAATCTTCTTTGCTGTGATGCTGAAACACGCATTTGGTCCTGCAGCTGAAGGTATCTACCTCCGAACCAGGACAGACGGAAAGCTCTTCAACCTCTCCAGACTAAGAGCCAAGACAAAAGTCAAGCTGAAGTGCCTGCGTGACTTCCTCTTTGCAGACGACGCAGCAGTAACCGCCCACTCAGCCGAGGACCTACAGCAGCTCATGACTTGCTTCAGCAATGCCTGCCAAGACTTCGGGCTTACCATTAGCTTGAAGAAAACACAGGTCATGGGACAGGATGTTGACTCTCCCCCAGTCATCAGCATCAATGACCATGAACTGGACGTCGTCCATGACTTTGTTTATCTGGGCTCAACTATCTCAGACACCCTCTCACTTGACGCAGAGCTCAACAGGTGCATCGGCAAGGCAGCTACCACCATGACCAGACTGACAAAGAAAGCATGGAACAACAGCAAGCTGACCGAGCACACAAAGATCCAGATCTACAGAGCCTTCGTCGTGAGCACCCTCCTGTATGGCAGCGAGTCTTGGACTTTGCGTACCCGACAAGAGCAAAAGCTCAATGCTTTTCATATGCGAGGCCTCCGACGCATTCTGAACATCACCTGGCAGGACAAGGTCCCAAACAACACTATCCTGGAAAGAGCTGGATGCACCAGCATGTACACGCTGCTGAAACAGAGACGTATGCGCTGGCTCGGCCATGTCGTGCGCATGGATGACGGACGGATCCCTAAAGACCTCCTCTATGGAGAACTTGTGCAGGGAAAACGTCCCACAGGCAGACCACAGCTGCGATTCAAAGACGTGTGCAAGAGGGACCTAAAAGCCTTGAACATCGACCAGAACAACTGGGAAGCAACAGCCCTCGAACGGTCAGCCTGGAGACAGACTGTGCAGAAAGGTCTCTCCAAGTTCGAAGAGACACTCGCTCAGCAGCACGGGGAAAAGAGAATGAGAAGAAAGGCTGCAGCCCAGGCAGACAGACCAGCGTCAGACTTCATCTGTGCCCTCTGCCACAGGGACTGTCATTCCCGTGTCGGACTGGCCAGCCACACCCGCCGCTGTACCAGAATAGACACCTAGAGCGCAACTCCATAGTCTTCCGAGACTGAAGGATGCCTACATCTTACGTAAGTACGTACGTACGTTCGTACGTACGTATGTATGCATGTATGATTCTATGTATGTATGTATGTATGCGTGTTTGTATGTACGTGTGTGTGTGTGTGTGTGTGTGTGTGTGTGTGTGTGTGTGTGTGTGTGTGTGTGTGTGTGTGTGTGTGAGTGCGGAGGGTGATGGTGGATAAAATTTAAAGAAATCTGAGCACTGGACTTAGTACAGTACCTTGATGAAAGAAAAGCATTCAACGATTTCAAAGTAAAACATTCAACGATTTCAAAGTAAAACATTCAACGATTTCAAAGTAAAACATTCAACGATTTCAAAGTAAAACATTCAACGATTTCAAAGTAAAACATTCAACGATTTCAAAGTAAAACAATTTGCAGATATTGTTGATGAAGGAAAAGCATTCAACGATTTCAGAGTAAAACAATTCGCAGATAATGTTTGAAAGCGTTAGTTATCCATAAAAAGCAATCCGTAAATAAATCAAACAAATGCACCTAATACAGAACCTTAACGAAAGAAACTCACAGAGCCTGTCCAAAGTAAAATCGTCTGACCGTACAATACTGACTCTTACAGGAAACAAAAAACCCAGGAAGCACAGATATTGTACAGCAATTCGAGAATTTGTAAAAAGATTAATCCTGTAAAACTGTAAACAGTTACAGTCTTGGTCTAAGTAACAGCATTATGGTCCAGAACAACCATGTAATCATCTAATCATGACTAGTGCTACTATTATTAAAGTGTGTGTGTGTGTGTGTGTGTGTGTGTGTGTGTGTGTGTGTGTGTGTGTGTGTGTGTGTGTGTGCGTGTGTGTGTGTGTGTGTGTGTGTGTTTTGTGCATGTGTGTGTGTGTGTGTGTGTGTGTGTGTGTGTGTGTGTGTGTGTGTGTGTGTGTGTAAGGTATGGGCCTATCATGCGGTTTATGAACAACAACAACATGATCGGATTTTTTGGGTTTACCTGGGTGTCTGAAGTCATCTCTGCCATCATCGCCAGTGAGAGATGCTTCTGTATCCTGCAGCCTCTCCGCTCCCAGACTGTGATGTCTGCTAAAACCACCACTGTCATCATTGTAGCAGTGAACGTAGTGGTGGTCGGCCTATACTTCTTTGTCACTTCCCGGTTCCGCTTGGTGTGCGCTTATGACCCCATCACCAGTACAACCATCTGGATTTTCGCTGTTACACAGTTCTATTTGCAAAACCAGAAAATTATTGATTTCTTGAATGTTTTTGTGTACGGCGTTGCCATTCCGTTGCTGATGATTGTAGTGGTAATAGTGACAACTATAGTGACTGTGATCAAACTCCGCCAGGCAGCAGTCTGGAGGGCAGGCACCTCATCCGGTGGCACTGTGTCTGCACGAGAAGTGGCACTGACTATGATGTTGGTCTACAACTCCATCTTCTTCGTCATCTGTGTCTTTCCAATAGCCTTGTTCAGGTGAGAGTTATGTTTGTAAGATTTTGCTATAGTGAAGAAAAAAAAAAGAGATGTTGGCAACTTATGTTCGCGCTTTTTTTTTTCAAATAAAAATGTGTCTGAATTTTAAATTTAAAAGCTGTCCAAACCGAAACCCTAACTTAAGGTTGTAGATAGATAGATAGAGGGATAGATAGATAGATAGATAATTAGATAGATAGATAGATGGATAGATGAACTCTGTTTTATTCCAACATATTAAAAATCGAAGATCAATGGCGTATGAATCAATCCATGGACACTGGCGAAAAAAAAAAATCATGCCCTCTTTTCTGATATATCGATTTGAAACAAAGAATTAAAACACAACAGTGATGCAATTAGCATTCATTTTCAGAGGCGGGGTGGGATGCTGTCAGAAGAGAGATATCAACAGCATCGAAGCTGTCCTCACTTTCATATTTTGGATCAAGTATGACAATTCAGGAACACAGTCGCTGGGCTGGCATGATCTCCAGACCCACAAGAATCCTATTGCTAAAATGTTATTATTTGTGGACCTTCCTGTCTCTTTCTCTCGCTGCAGTGACAGACAGAACACAGGCCTTCTATAATCTGCGCTCTGTACAGAGATTTCAACATATGAACAGGATCGGCCTCGGAAATAGCCGTCATTACTAAATAGTACGTACACAGTATTTTCAAGATATTTAAAGCAATATCACACATAAGCTTTTCCAGGTGGAAAAATCATTTTAAGAAGCACAAACAGTTTCCAGCAATCAGGATTTTATAGCCGTGTTTTATAAGGCATGTCACAGGGGAAAATGCCAAGGTTACATGTCACATATTCGAGCAGTTGCAATCCAGTGTCTAATCCCCGACATACTCATTAAATCAGATGATATTATGCTGACCAGTTTAGTATGAGGGAAATCAAGTGCAGGCCAACAATTCTTCCGTCATTACTTTAATGACTTAACAAAGATTTCAATGACAGAAAAAAAGAGGTGAGGGGGCGGGGGCGGGGGGGGGGGGAGGGGGCAGGGGGGCGGGAGGACGGGAGAGAGAAGAAGAAAATAAGAACATAAAGTCAGGGAAATATAACATAAATGTTAAACCCTTCACTAGTAGCATGTGAGAACCGTCGTCACCCTTCCTGAAGACAGATAAGTTCGTCTCTAGATCGGACTCATCAGGGAGAACAGCTGATTCTGTCTGTGCTCCCTTGGCATCAAATGGAGATACACCACATTCTATATTATTGTGGTATTCTCACCACCAAGGGTAAAAAAAGAATCCAACAGCCCCCCCCCCCCCCCCCCCCCCCCCAAAGGAGTCAGCAAAGGATAGAATTGTAAAAGAAAAGGAAAGTGTGGAAAGTGTGAATCCGATGACAGCGAGATCCAGCTGGGGGTATTTGGTGCTATTTTCTCTTGGCCTTCTGTCTAGCACCTTGCAGTTCCCGTGGGTTTGGGATAAACCTATCCAAAACGAAATGTGTAATATGTTACCAATTTGGAATGGGTCCTGTCCATTTTGTTCCCTCAAATGAGGAGGTTCTATTTCCATTTGAAAAAAAAAAAATCTGCGTCAGCAATGCTACCAAACACTTACAAACAGTTACGCACAGTACATTTGAAAACTACATCAAAATCACATAGAATATTCTAGTGTACAAAATGTGATACACTGGGTATATTAGCATGAATAGTAGTCATTACATAGTGATAGTAGTAATGAGAACTAAGCATGTTAAACTGCAATGTTATTTTACGTTAGAATAAAGAAAGAAAAAAAGGAAAATAGGCTAAAAAAAAAAAATCACATGATTCCAGTCCCATCAATTTGCGTTTTCTGAGCGGGTGAAAATTACATGTTTTCCAGCCAAACCATTTCCAGCTTACGTAATAAAAAAAAAAAAAAATATTCTACACACACACACACACACACACACACACATCATATATATATATATATATATATATATATATTCAATTATAAACAAAGCTTGCTCTTATGTCTTAGATTGAAGAAATAGGGGGAGATAAGCATACATATCTGCAGTGGTAGATAATTCTGCCTAACTAACAGTATGTGCTTGAGTGGGTGAATGGGGAATAATAAATGCTTCTCAAAATGAACCTTCAAAAAGCTTATAGTCTCCAAGGGGGAGACAATCTCCAATGGGGAGAAAACTTACTAACGTATAACTCCTGGTCAGATACCGGTGTTTCGGAACTTGATTGTTTCTCCTCAGTGACCGCGGAAAGTGGTAACTTGACTCCTCTGCCTTTTCGGTTTTAAGAAGAATGCTATCCCAGAAAAAGGCTGGTGTGAAATACCGTAGTATGTTTGTTGAGTTTTCAAAAAACCAACCAAAGGTGCCACCCTAAGAAGCAAAAGAAAATCATGAAAGAGCAAAACAAGCTACATTTTCTTGTGAAAAGTAGAAAATATGAAAAGATAACCTCTTAAGACACAAGTGCTGAGGGCTAGTTCTTGGAATGAATCTGCAAGGGACTAAATTACAATAAACTAATAAATTCCAAGGATAAGTACCGAGCACCATTCCAGCAACTTACAGAGCAGCTTGGTGTTGCAATGACTGCAAGAAATATTCAGTTATAAAAAAAAGCTTGCTCTTATGTCTTAGATTGCAGATATGTATGCTTATCTCCCCCTATGTCTTCAATCTAAGACATAAGAGCAAGCTTTGTTTATAATTGAATATTTCTTGCAGTCATTGCAACACCAAACTGCTCTGTAAGTTGCTGGAATGGTGCTCGGTACTTATCCTTGGAATTTATTAGTTCATTGTAATTTAGTCCCTTGCGGATTCATTCCAAGAACTAGCCCTCAGCACTTGTGTCTTAAGAGGTTATCTTTTCATATTTTCTACTTTTCACAAGAAAATGTAGCTTGTTTTGCTCTTTCATGATCTTCTTTTGCTTCTTAGGGTGGCACCTTTGGTTGGTTTTTTGAAAACTCAACAAACATACTACGGTATTGCACACCAGCCTTTTTCTGGGATAGCATTCTTCTTAAAACCGAAAAGGCAGAGGAGTCAAGTTACCACTTTCCGCGGTCACTGAGGAGAAACAATCGGGATTCGAAATACCGGTATCTGTCCAGGAGTTATATGTGAGTGTGTGTGTGTGTGTGTGTGTGTATATATATATATATATATATATATATCATGAACAATATTAAAAAAAAGTCCTAAAACAATCTGAAAATGCTCATCCCCTTGGGGAGCAACATCTGTTAAAATTTTTTTTTTTTAAATGAAGTATAAAAATCTACAAGTTTGTTTCAAGCCTTGCTATCATCAGGATATCTTTTTCTGGGGCACGCCAACGATCTTTTATGGTGTGCGGGACTTGATTTCAACTCTGTGTGTGCAGGCGGATCTCATTTGCTGCACGTGCGGCCTGTGGTTCTTATTGGGGCCTGTTCAGATGGAATGTGCTAGCAAAGATTTCCACTTGTGCCTGCAATTGTTTACAATTTCTACTTTTGTGTTCAGAGTTGCTAAGTGTGGTTTACATAATATCAACCATTTTTCTGTTGAGCATAGATTGCATCTTTTTGAAATATTGTTGTATGGTGTTGCTCTTTTTATGATTTTCCATGATATGTTGTAGTCTTTTTTTTTTTTTATCTTTGAGTCTCCAAATGTATTTACTCAGTTCTGTTTGATTTTTATATTTTTCATTTTTGAATGACTGTTTGTGGTTTGTGTATCTGGTTTTGAAAGTGTTTTCAGTAATCCTTATATATGTTTCTTTTTCATTTTCTGATGTTACCGTAGCTTGGTATACAATGTTGCTGTGAAGACATTTGTTGCTTAGGGGGCACTGTTCTTTTTTAGTGCAGTTGCAAGATGTCCTTTCAGCACCCTTCTCTTTTGTTTTACTTTTCTTTTTGTTAGATGAATCAATTATGCTTTTGAGGTTAGGCATACATGAGTATGATAGTTTAATGGTGTTTTTGTTGAATATTTTGGACAGTATGTGTTCTTTTGGAAATGATGTTGCCAAGATTTTAAAGAATTCTTTTCCTACATTTGTTTTTACTTGTCCATCGTATGGTGGGTTGTACCAGATAAGACGTCGGAAGACCAAGGCCAGGATTTAAACCACAGTGCCAAGGACATCCACGCTGTTGGTTCGGATGAGGAATTTGCACAGGCCTTCGATGCCAGGCGCCTGAAACTCAACCTGCCACGAGCAAACGAAACTGAAGATTGGGAGAAACTGGATGCAAAAATCGTCCAAAGACTCGACGCACTGATAGGGAAAAGCACCCTGGAACACAAACTAGCCACATATGGGGACATTGTGTATGCCACATGTAGAGACGCCTATGGAGCAAAACTACCCAAAGAGAAAACACCTCCAAAGAAATCCAGACGCCAAGAAAAGATGGACAAGATCAGGGTCCAAAAGAAAAACCCCAAGATGCAAATGAAGACCGCACTGCCAGCTGAAAAACAAGGCTTGGAAAAACTGTGGAAAGACCTGAAAGAAAAACACAGCGCCCTCAGCAAAGCGGAATCTGCGAGGAAGAGGAAGAGCAAAAAGAAGAAGACACAAGAGCGCTTCTTCAGAGACCCCTTCCAGTTTGCCAGAACACTGTTTGAGCAGCCAAAATCTGGGACCCTAAGTGTGGACAAAGGAGTTCTTGAGCAGCATCTGAGGAAAACATACTCTGACCCACAGAGCAAAGCACCACTCGACATTCAAGGTCTGGTGTGGCCAACCAACCCTGAGGAACAGTTCAATGGCAAGCCTCCAACGTTGGTGGAAATCAAGAAGGTGGTCGACAAAGCCAGAGCCAAATCATCACCAGGGCCAAACGGAATACCTTACCAGCTTTACAAGAAATGTCCCAAGGTGCTGGAGTGGCTCCACAGGCTGCTGCGATCGGCTTGGAGAAACCAGAAGATCAGCGGCCAGTGGATGACGGCAGATGGTGTGTACATCCCCAAAGAGCAAAACTCAAGTGACATCAGCCAGTTCAGGCCAATATCACTACTGAACGTCGAAGGGAAAATCTTCTTCTCTGTCATGGCAGCAAGGCTGACCAAGTACCTGATGGAAAACAAGTACTTGGATGTGTCAGTCCAGAAAGGTGGCATCCCAGGCGTGGCTGGCTGTGTAGAACACGCCACAATGATCTGGGACGCAATCCAAAAAGCAAAAACAGAAAAGAGAGACCTGGACGTAGTGTGGCTTGATCTGGCAAACGCATATGGATCTGTGCCCCATGAGATGATACAGTTGGCTCTTGAGATGTACCATGTGCCAAAGAACATCCGCGACATGCTCAAGAAGTACTTCAATGGCTTCTCAATGCGGTTCTCTACCAAGGAGTACACAACAGACTGGATCAACTTGGAAGTGGGTATTGCAATGGGCTGTGCAATTTCCCCAATACTGTTCGTGCTGGCAATGGAACTCATCTTGAAAGCAGCAACAAACAACGCGAGACAAACAGACCTTGGCGATGGATACAAGATGCCTCCTCTCAAGGCCTTCATGGATGACACTACAGTGATTTCATCCAGAGAAGACGAGACACGTCATGTGCTGGAGAGGCTGGACGACATAGTTGCCTCATCCAGAATGAAGTTCAAGCCAAAGAAATCACGGAGTCTCTCACTGAGGAAAGGAAAAGTGGCCGGATCTGTGGTCTTCAGTGTTGCCAACCAGGCCATTCCAACAGTCACAGAAGAACCAGTCAAGAGCCTTGGAAGATGGTATGATGATACGCTGAAAGACACACAAAGAGCAAAAGAAACCAAGCAGATGGCGGAGGAAGGCTTGGAGACCATTGACCAGTGTGGGCTCCCTGGCAAATACAAGGTCTGGTGTCTGCAGTTCATGCTGATACCAAAGCTCCTATGGCCTCTTATGATATACGACATCTGCACCAGCATAGTGGAGGCAATGGAAGCCAAAATCAACAAGTTCACAAGGAAATGGCTTGGTGTCCCACCCTGTCTGACTGACATAGCGCTGTACTGTCGCCAAGCAAAGCTGAAACTACCACTGAAATCCATCCTGGAGGAATACAAAGCAGGGAAGATCAGACTTCAAAGCATGCTGGAGGACTCAGGAGACAAGGTGGTAGAAGCAATCAAGCCCCAGCTGAAGACAGGCAGAAAATGGAAAGTTCAAGAGGCGATGGATTCTGCAAAAGAAAGTCTCAAGATCAGAGAAATAACAGGACACACACAGACCAACAGACAAGGACTGGGGGTGACCAAAACTGAATGGTGGTCAAAGGCCAAAGGAAAAGCCAAAAGAGACATGATGATTCAGGAGATGAGAAAAGAAGAAGACCAAAAAAGACTCCAAAAAGCAGTCCAGCAGAGCCAGCAAGGGCAATGGACAACGTGGGAGAATGCACTCCAAAGAAGTCTCACTTGGAATGACATTTGGCGCATGGCCCCTCTCAGGATCAGCTTCATTCTCAGATCTGCATATGACCTTCTGCCCTCAAATGCAAACCTGGTGAAGTGGGGGAAAACAGACGATCCTGCATGTCCCCTCTGCCATGAAAAACAAACAGTGGAGCATGTCCTAAGCTCATGTAAAGTAGCCCTGGCTCAAGGAAGGTACACATGGAGGCACAACCAAGTGCTCAAAGAGATTGTACAAGTAGTCTGGGCTAGTACCAACACCACAAAAGGGAAAATCAGGACTCCAAAAGCACCCGCAACATTCTTCACGGCAGGAGGCAGCAAATCATGGCCAAGAACAACAGTGCCACTCGAAACATGCAGGCAGAGTCTGCTGGACGGGGCAGATGACTGGGAGTGCACTGCAGACCTCCCAGAATGGAAGAGTCACCCAGAGATCATCAGCAAGAGTGGCATGAGACCAGACATAGTAGTCCACTCTAAGTCAACCAAGCAGCTGATCATGATCGAGCTCACGGTGCCATATGAGAACAGAATGGAGGCAGCTCAAATCTACAAGACTGAAAAGTATGCTGATCTGGCAAACAGCCTGAGGAGAGAAGGCTATCAGGTCAAAGTCCTCACTGCAGAAATTGGAGCTAGGGGGTTTGTAGGAACGTCTGCATACAGCCTCATGAAACAGCTCTCAGTTGCAGGGAAGGAAAAAACCAGAGCCCTGAAAGCAATGGCAGAAGCGGCAGAGAGGTGTTCAAGCTGGATCTGGTCAAGGAGGAACAAAAGTGAACTTCATAAGGCTTAATTTCCCTACAAATATCAGGTGTCCCTGTGGCTCAGTGGTTAAAGCGCGAGTCATTAAGTGGAAAATGAGCATGTCCAGAGGGTCATGGGTTCGAATCCCAGCCATGGCTCGTCCCAAGATGGGAAAAAAAAGGGGCAGCAGAGGGACATCCGGAGTCATGAACCGGGTGTGGCCCAACCCCCCTAGAGTGTCAGGAGATAAGGGCCGAAACACTTGCTTGAAGGGGGCTTCTCTTCTGAGGACTCTCTGCTGCCACGCTCTCCACGAGTTTCTTTCTACTGATCTTTCTTTTCCTATTTTTCTTATTTCTGTTCGTGTTATTGTCTGGACTGTATTGTAGTTTGTAATTGTAACCACTTTTTTGTAATGCTTCTTGATATTCTGTTGCTGCATCATTGAATGCGTTTTCATTGCATGACAGGTTGGATAGTCTCTTGTTTATACTACTGGGTATTGTTTTTAGTATAGATGGTGGGTGGTTGCTTTTGGTGTTTACGTAGATTGGTATGTCATTGGGTTTTTTGTATGGTTTGTACACATGATCATTGAGGTCTAATGTTATGTCTAGGTAATTCACTACTTTTTTGTTTGCTTCTATTGTAATTTTTAAGTTGTGGTTTTTAAAGATTTTACATAATTCTTTTTTCTTGTTTTCAATGGTTCTTGGATTATTGTTTAATGCAGCGAGGCCGTCATCTCTGTATAAACCGACCTGTTTTCCAAGTTGTCTTTGGATATTGGATAGCATGAATAGTCCGACTAGTTCACATGTTTCGGCACCATCATACGATCCCATGGTTACATCAAATGTAGAGTTTTTGCTCGTTTTTTTAATCCAAGTTTCATTTCTGCTATGGAGTAAGGTTTTCTTGGTGTGGAAAATAATCTCCATTTCTGACTCTGTTATTTTTGTGTATCTATTGGCAAATTTCAAAGCTTTGTTGAGTAGTTCTTCATCTGTGGATGGATAGAAGTCTACTATGTCAAATGTAATAAACATTGTATTTCTCTGTTTGTTGAGTTTCTTAAACCATTGTATGACTTCATAGCTGTTTTTCCAAAGGTTGTATTCAGTGTTTGATTTTACATCTTCTATAGCTTTTTCCAAAATTCTCTTGCTTATTTTGCCCAGTTCGGATTTAGATGGGTTTATTAGTCTACATGCTGGGTTGTTTTGGAAGTTAAGCTTGTTATGAAGGCTTCTTTTGTTGCTGTTGCCTCTACCCTATCGCTTAAGTCCATGCGGTGTGCAAGCTCTTTTTCTTTTTTGCGGATGTTGCTATGTGTGGTTTTATCAGCTTTCTTGTAGTTATTCTGGATGTTTTTGTTTAAGAGTTGAGAGTATTCATTTGGTTCCATTTTGTAAAAATTGCTCGTTTTGTCAGCCTTTACGAATATCTTTTTATCATTTTGGATTTGTTTTATATCATTTGCTAGTGATGTTTGAAAGTTGTTATTTGATTTTTTAAAATTTAATATTGGCTATCAGTCCCTTCATTTTGTCTTCAAAAGGTTTCATTTCATCTATTGTCAGAGGTGATCGCCATGATTTGAATCCATATGTGTTTTTGTCTTCATTCTTTGCATTTGGGTTTAGGAAGAAGAACGCCTTCCATCTCTCCATCACCAAAAGCAACCATCCACCATCTATACTAAAACCAATACCCAATGGTATAAACAAGAGACTATCCAACCTGTCATGCAATGAAAACGCATTCAATGATGCAGCAACAGAATATCAAGAAGCATTACAAAAAAGTGGTTACAATTACAAACTACAATACAGTCCAGACAATAACACGAACAGAAATAAGAAAAGTAGGAAAAGAAAGATCATATGGTACAACCCACCATACGATGGACAAGTAAAAACAAATGTAGAAAAAGAATTCTTTAAAATCCTGGCAACATCATTTCCAAAAGAACACAAACTGTCCAAAATATTCAACGAAAACACCATTAAACTATCATACTCATGTATGCCTAACCTCAAAAACATAATTCATCTAACAAAAAGAAAAGCAACACAAAAGAGAAGGGTGCTGAAAGGACATCTTGCAACTGCACTAAAAAAGAACAGTGCCCCCTAAGCAACAAATGTCTTCACAGCAACATTGTATACCAAGCTACGGTAACATCAGAAAATGAAAAAGAAACATATATAAGGATTACTGAAAACACTTTCAAAACCAGATACGCAAACCACAAACAGTCATTCAAAAATGAAAAATACAAAAATCAAACAGAACTGAGTAAATACATTTGGAGACTCAAAGATAAAAAAAAAGATAAAAAAATAGACTACAACATATCATGGAAAATCATAAAAAGAGCAACACCATACAACAATATTTCAAAAAGATGCAATCTATGCTCAACAGAAAAATGGTTGATATTATGTAAACCACACTTAGCAACTCTGAACACAAAAGTAGAAATTGTAAACAATTGCAGGCACAAGTGGAAATCTTTGCTAGCACATTCCATCTGAACAGGCCCCAATAAGAACCACAGGCCGCACGTGCAGCAAATGAGATCCGCCTGCACACACAGAGTTGAAATCAAGTCCCGCACGCCATAAAAGATTGTTGGCGTGCCCAGAAAAAGATATCCTGATGATAGCAAGGCTTGAAACAAACTTGTAGATTTTTATACTTCATTTAAAAAAAAATATTTTTAACATATATATATACACTACTCAAAACAATTGAAGTACCACTTAGGAAAACTGCTGTCATTCGAAAGAAAACAAAG
The DNA here is from genome assembly GCA_033310375.1 of Conus canariensis. NCBI lineage: Eukaryota > Metazoa > Mollusca > Gastropoda > Neogastropoda > Conidae > Conus > Conus canariensis. The sequence continues at coordinate 2,388,842 of CM065726.1, forward strand.
CTGAACATAATTTAATGATTGAATATTTTATTTTTATTATTCCTCAATCCATTCAAATTTATTCAAACACCGTGACAAAAAATTATCTTTGTTTTACACTTGATTAAAGAGGCATACCCCCAAAATGAAAAGTAACAAGAGTCTATGGTAGATGTCATGATGTTAATAACGGGTATGACCACCGTTCGCGTTCAAACAAGCATCACATCGACGTCTCATGGAGTGCACCAGGCGGCGGAGAGTGTCCTGGGGGATCGCCTGCCACTCCTGCTCCAGCAACTGAAACAGCTGGTCCACGGTGTCTGCTGGAGGGTTGTGGGCCCGCACTCGCCTCCCCAGCACGTCCCACAGATGCTCTATGGGGTTCAAATCTGGTGACCTGGCAGGCCAGTCCATTCTTGTCACCTGCTGCCCTGCTGCCCTGCTGATTCACGATGGCGGCGCGGTGGCACGGCGCGTTGTCGTCCTGGAACTGGGCGCCCTGGCCAACTGCCCTCAGGGCGGGCATCACAAGGGGGCGGATGATGGTGTCGCGGTAGGTGGCACCGGTCAGGCGGCCTTCAACACGGTGTAGGGGGGTCCTGTGACGTAGGCTGAACCCACCCCACACCATCACGGACCCACCTCCATAGCGGTCATGCTCCCTGACGGCAGCGTCAACGTAGCGTTCTCCAGGACGTCGCCAGACGCGAACCCGCCCGTCGTTGAACCTGAGGGTGAACCTTGACTCGTCTGTGAAGAGTACTGTTGCCCATTCAGCTCTTGTCCACCTTCTATGACATGCTGCCCAGGCCCGACGATGAGCTCGATGCGCTGGGGTCAGTATTGATCTCACTGCTGGGGACCTTGACCTCAAGTTGGCGTCGTGGAGCCGGTTCCGAACTGTCTGGGTACTGACGTTGACGTTGCTGGCTTGTCGTAGCTGGTCTCGGAGTACTGTGGCACTGGCTGAACGGTCTCTCAGACAAGCGATAACAATGAACCGATCCTGCTGTCTGGAGGTGCTTCTCGTCCGTCCACGTCCCTGCTGTTCTTCAACACTTCCAGTGTTAAGCCAACGGTCTCTGAGCCTCAGAATGACTGGGTGACTCACTCCAAGCCGTCGACCAATCTCCCTCAAGCCAATACCTTCTTGGTACCATGCTATCGCTCTTCCTCTGTCGGTGTTGCTTAGTCGTTGTCTCGCAGGCATGGTTAAATCTTCCTAAATTTCGCGACTTTTTATACCCGTCAAATGTGCTAACTGATTGCAGTTCTGCACAGAAAAGACCTTGCTTTCACGTGCATCACATTTTTTTTTCTTGCTGTGTCTGTGTCAAAATCTGGGAGCGACACAAGTCCGATAATTTCTCGGGATTTTTTTGCCTCAGATGCGACGCTGTAGATAACTGCTGACCGACTTTAACATAACAAAAATGCACGAGGAGTAGTATTTGAGAACCGGGTAAGCTTATCCAGCAGAGTTTATTCAATTATCAATATTAATTGGTTTATCAGAGCTTTTTAAAAATTGCATACAAAAATTAGGGGTGGTACTTCAATTGTTTTTAGTAGTATATATATATAGAGAGAGAGAGAGAGAGAGAGAGAGAGAGAGAGAGAGACACACACACACACAGAGAGAGAGAGAGAGAGAGAGAGAGAGAGAGAGAGAGAGAGAGAGAGAGAGAGGCTGTTGGCAGTGTAACTAATGTGTATGCAATGAGACATGCCTGTTGACGATGTGACTTATGTACGTGCAGAATGTTGCTAATGTTGCCAATCTATATGAATTGGTGGGTGAAATGTCACAGTAAACTGATGCAGATACATATACGTGTGACAGTTGACTCTGTGACAGGTCTGTGGGCAGAGTGATATTGATGTTTGTAATTGACGTTCGGGTAGGTTGGTGTTGCTTTCGACACTTTCACTGATAACTGTATACGTTTTCACTTATAATTAGATAGGTTTTCACTGATGATTGGATAGGTTTTGCAAATGCTGAGAATGTAGCAGATGTTCGGGCAGAGTGATACGATTGTTGATAAAGTAACTCGTATGTGGGCAAGGTGATGTGGTTTGGACAATGTAACTACAGTTCGGGAGGCATAGCAGCGCTGTTGACGAAGTGACTGATGTGTGGGTATGTGAGGTGTAACTGTTGACTCTGTCAGTAATGTGTGCACAGGCTGGTGTGCCTCTTTGTGCCAGAGATGAGCGCTGGCCAACCTCAGCACAACCTGTTCTTCACCTGCATCTGGCTGGCCCACATCCTATCTTACGTGAACGCCACCTTCAACATCGCCATCTACTACACCATGGGGTCCCGCTACAGACAGACCTTCTGGCAGCTGATGACGTGCAGGGGACACAGGACAGACTGCTAGTACAACCACGATTGACTTCCTGCACAGTCATCTGGAACACCTCTGGTTTTCAAAGTAAAAGCTGCACACATTTCTGTAAGGCTGTTCTAATGCTGTGCGTTTCTATCACCCATTCTTTTAGTTCTTCTCCTGTATGCTTCTCCTGTGTTGAATGATCTTAGCACACACGCACATTTGCATGACAGTTTTGTTGATGATTCATAACTTCATCAGTCGGTCTAACTGAAGTTGATATTCTGGTTTTACGGACACAGGACTATGCAATGGCCGAATGGCAGTTTTGCTGGTGATTCATAGATTCATCTCTTGGTCTAACTAAAGTTAACATACTGGTTTTACAGACACAGGCACATATTGCAAACCTTAACTTTGAATGGTCAACTAAAAGTCGCAGCTAGACAATTCAATTCAATTCAATTCAAGACACTTTATTTTCTTTCATAAGAACTTTGTGTTGTGGTGGGAACACATAAACACATGACATATCAGTACACAACATTGAATAATATAAAATGTGCAAATGCACTCACACCTGCACATGCCCACAAATTTAAAGACGATATAATTAAAGTAAGGCTTATTTTTCACATAAAAACTAATCAATAACTCTACCCAACATACACTCCATTTTACATCCAGTCAATTTAATAAAATCAGCTGTACGCTAAAATAAACCGTAAAAAGGGGGCACACACACACACACACACACACACACACACACACACACACACACACACACACACACACACACACACAATTCTACACGGGATGAGAACTGAGATAATTTTAAAATCATTATCACTTGATTATCATCCCCCCTCCCCAAAACATCTACACTCTCATTCCATCCCCCCCACCCTCCCCCCCACACCCACCCCTCTCTCTCTATCCAAGTCTCGCCCTCACCCTCTCCTCTATCTTTATAACGACAGCATTAAACATTTACTCAGGATGGTCGGGTCAGTGATTATTCAATGAACGGATTGAAATAGGCAAGAAACTACGATTCAGTCTGTTGGTTTCACATTTCAGTTGCCGGAATCGTCTATCTGAAGGCATCTTTTCATAAAAGGGGAACAGAGGATGGGTTTCATCACATACAATCTTCTGAGCTTTCTTAGGCACTCTTTTTTCAAACATTTCTCCTAAACTTTGTTGCTTAACACCAATAATCTTACCACACCGTTTCACAATCTTTTCCAGCAAGCATTTGTTCTTCACATTTAATCCACCATACCACACTAAAAATGAAAAAGTTATCACAGATTCAATATTGCTTCTGTAGATTGCTTTTAAAACGTCACAGTTCACTCCAAGGTATCTCAATTTCTGTAAGCAATACACTCTTGACTGACATATTTTATACACAGAGAGAGAATTAGAAGTGAATGTAAGTTTGTCATCGATAACAGAACCTAAGTACTTATACTCAGTCACCCTTTCAACCTTGGTACCTGAGATCAGTAAATCTGGAATAGGATCAGCATTTCTTCGGAAGTCAATGATCAGCTCCTTTCTTTTCTGGACATTAAGATCAAGGAAACTGGTGTCACACCACTGTGTAAAACTGTTCACAATTTCATTAAAAGCTCTATCTGAGTTGGAGAGATCTGTGACTGCAGTATCATCAGAGAATTTGATGATAAGGCTGTCATTATTTCCTCTGCAGTCATTAGTGTAGAGAATAAACAGACAAGGAGAAAAAACTGTACCTTGGGGAGCACCCGTTGATGTATAAGAAACGGATGAAACAGAGTTATGAAAGCGAACCCACGTTGATATGACTGACGTTATGCTGGTCTTTACAAGGACAGTGCTTCAAATACCTTTTGCTTCCAGATTCTGTAACAGTCAACTACACATACCTTCTCTTCCTGTCTAACGCCTTGCTGGCACTGTAGGTCAACCCCGTTCTTCGACAAAGTGTCGTAAACATGGGGGAGATCTGCTTCATTTGAGTTCCAGAAGATACGTTGTTTGGCACCCTCTCTCCACTGATGCTACCAGTAGTTTGCTTTGTGGTCATTGCTGTTACGTTCCTGCCAATACCTTCATGACAAACTATAAAATCCAAAACAAACAACTCGCAGCTGGTACTGAGATCCCCCAAGATCTGCATTCCCTCCAGGGGTTTCCAACCTCTGACAGAACCGACAAAAACCTTTTGACATCTCCTTTTGACATCTCCTTTTGACATCTCCTCTTGCGACCCACTCCTGTCTTTGCAGTTCACCGTCCATCTAAATCATTTCATATTTATGTCTATTTGTCTGCTACGCTCTTTCACTTACACTCGTTTCAGCGACAAACAAATTAACAATCTGTGTGACACACACGTTCAATCGCTGAGTTGAACACACGTTGAAGAAAGCTTACAACCGGACTGAATATAGAATGTTTGCATGCTTCTGTGTTGATTATGTATGGGTACCGATAGGTCTGTTTGCACGTTATGTTTGTATTCAGCACACATATGAGGACACTCCGTTTGAAAGAGTTAATAAGTTATTAACCCTAGTGTACTCTCATGAGGTGCTGTGAATCCATTTTTGAGTGCTCAGACCATCTTCAGACTTGTCATGTGTGCTGTGAACGTTAGCAGCCGCAAACTTCCAAATTACAGCTCATCT
>CM065726.1:2398840-2441340 GCA_033310375.1 Conus canariensis
AGAGAAATGCGAATGCAAATGCGAATGCGAAATTTATTCAGATAAAGGCCAGACCCCATACTGAAGGGGTGATACCTGCAATACACATGATATAAATACCATCATGAAGGAAAATGCAAGGAAAAAGCAAACATATATGCACAATGCAATAATATTAAGAATAAACAGTACGCAGCCTTTTTTGCGCTTCATAAATGTACCGAGCAAGATTTAAGAGAATATTTTCGTTTCTTGATGCGAGGAGTAAGTTCAGTCTAAAGCTACAGGGTTCAGAAAAATACTTTGGCTTTATGAATTTCACTCTAAGGTCATGAAAAGCAGGACAGAAAACAAAGGAAATGGACTTCAGCTTCCCTGTCCAGATTACATAAGCGGCATATCATTTCATTTTCACTAATGGTACTGTACCTAAAACGATGACACGCAATGTCAGAAACGCCAATCGAAACTTACTCAGTGCACTCTTAACATATCTATTCATATCCATTTTAATGTACGGTTCTATCATATGCGTTGTTTTAAAGAGTCTGTATTGCGCAAATCTGTCACTACTATAGATGTGATCATGCCAGTCCTGCCATCTGCAGTCAATTACTCTTTGTTTAAAACATTTAAAAAATCCTGGTATATTTTCAACTCCTTGGTTGTCCCAAACATAAGCAAAACCATAAGAAGTTAAGCACTGGCGAACATTAGTAACCCATGTCTTCTTGCCATTACAATCCAGATTTCTCAACACTTTGTAAGCTTTAAGAGGTATTTTAATTTCTTCCATTCTAGTTATTTTCAGCCAGTATATAATACATTTCAAAAACGAGTTAACATAGATTGGATATCGTCCAAGCTCACCATAAACTAGATCATTCGGTGTTCGACTGTCTACATTTAAAAATCTTTTCATTGCATACAAATGGACATTTTCTATTTCAACACTTTTCTCAAGAGCCCAAATTTCCGCCCCATATTGTAATATTGGCTGCACCTGAGAATCAAATAGCTTTGAGAAAACTGAATATGCATTACAATTCAATCTATATAGCGTGTGAAGTATAACAGCGACTGCTCTCTTTGCTCTATTTGCAAGGTCTTGGCATCCAAAAGTGAAACTTAATCTGGTTGTGAAATATAAACCAAGATACTTATATGCATTGGCATTGAGAGAGAGAGAGAGAGACGAGAGAGAGAGAGAGAGAGAGAGAGAGAGAGAGAGAGAGAGTGCGGGAAGGAGAGAGAGAGAGAGAGTAGCGGGGTAAGTCTGAGAGAGAGAGAGAGAGAGAGAGGATGGGGGAGAAGAGGCGAGAGTGGGTGCGATAAGAGAGCATGTTTAGAACAATCTGACAATCAAAACATTCCAAAGAGATACAAGACAATCTATTTGAAGCACCCGGGGGGGGGGGGGGGGATAGAGAATAAAGCACAAATGGAGGTGGGAAATGCATAATGATAGCCCAGTCGCCACGGGTAGGAGGGGATGTCATATGGATAATAAATCAAGTTATTCTAGCAGAACCGTGAGAGAGAGAGAGAGAGAGAAGAGAGAGAGAGAGAGAGAGAGAGAGAGAGAGAGAGAGAGATGGTCACATAATATAACATATCGACAGAATGACAAGAGGGCAGGAGGTAGTAGGAAACACACACACACACACACACACACACACACACACACACACACACACACACACACACACACACACATACTCATATTTAAGACATACTTACTAAACAAAATGTGCATTTCAAGTACAAAACACTTTCTAAATAGTCAGGTACATACATAAGGCAAAGAGGGTGGTGGTGATTGGTGGTGGATTTATGGCGGAGTATGCAAGTACTGGCACATAAGATGGTTGAAATAATGGTGTTTGAAGGTTGATATGCATTGGTGTTGTTTGGTTGATTCAGGGAGCGAGTTCCATTGACAGGAACCTGAATATGTTAAACTGGATTTGAATAAGTCAATTCTAGGAACAGGGATATGAAGTTTGGGTAGACTCCTTGAGGAATTTATTGAGAATCTGTGAACTAATGTTGAGGGTGCCTTCCCAGACACAATCTTGTGCATTATGATCCCTTTGTTGTATTCTAATCTCAGACTTAATGGGAAAACTTGGATCTTTTTATAGTCCGAGTCCAGAAGACTACTGCTTTTTAGGAGGACTAATTTGAGTGCTCGCTTGTGTAGGCTTAACAATGGTTTGAGGGTGTTAGCGCTAGCACAGTCCCATAGAGTAGATCCATTGTCTATGTATGATTGAATATGAGACTAGACTGGAAAAAGAGCTTGCGTGAATACAGGTCGAGGAAGCGTTTGATCTTGGAGAGTTGATAAACTTTCTGTGAAACTTTTTTGCATAGTGAGGTTATGTGAGCTTGCAACTCATATTGTTATCAATTGTTATTCCTAGCACTTTGAAGTATGTACCTGTTCAACGGGTTCATCTTTAAGATGTACAGGAGGAAACTTAACAGTGAGATTTTGTCTTTTTTGCCTGGTTGTGATAAGCATGTTTTTAGTTTTTTAGGGTGAAGCGACATGTAATTTAGTTCAGTCCATTTGACGAGGTCATTCGCACTTTCTTGTAAAGTGTGTGCAAGAACAGTAACATCAGAATGATTTGTATGTATTGTTGTATCATCAGCAAAGAGTTCACAGGTGGATGTGATATGGAGAGGTAAATCATTGATGTAAATTGTGAACAGTAAGGGACCCAGGATAGAGCCTTGTTGGACGCCATAGGAAAGTGTTTGAAATGAAGAGAAAGTTGTATTAATTTTTACACATTGTTGCCTATTTGTGAGATATGAGTGAAAAAGCGTAAGAGTTTTTGTGGATAAGCCATACAATTTTAGTTTTCTAAGTAGAAGGTTATGGTCTATCACATCAAATGCTTTTTTGAAATCAATAAATAGGACACCACAATATCTGTTGTTGTTAATGCTATTTAGCCAGTCGTCAACCAGGTTGATTAGGGCTGAGTGGCATGAATGGTTGTGTCGAAACCCGGACTGTCTTGGATGAAGCAAGTGGTATGTATTAAGGTGGTGTATTGTGTGCTTGTTTATGTGTTTTTCCAAAGGTTAGGAAATAGTGGAAATGATTGAGATTGGTCTGTAGTTTGCAGGGTCTGAGCTGTCACCTGCTCTGTAGATAGGTATGACTTTCCTTTTTTGAAACTATCGGGAAAATGATTTTTGTCGATGCATAATTGAAGACGTATGTTAACGTATCTGTAATTGCTGGAGCTGATAGTTTGAGGATTTTGCCGTCTAGGCCATCCACCCCGCAGGTACCTGACTGTTTTAGGTGCGTTAGGTAGTGATAAACTTCAAAAACTGTTATTGGTGGAATATCAAGTTCAGACTTGATGTTTTTATCTTGGCAATATTGTTTCAGTTTTTCAAGGTCGTTTGATCTGGATGAATCTGTCGTGACAATTTTATTGGCAATAGTGCAAAAGTGGGTGTTCAGCTGTTCGACAGAGATGTCTTTAATTATAATTGATTATTTTGAAGAAGATTGATTGTTTGTAAGCTCGTTAATAGCTCTCCATACCAATTTTGGGTTCTGGTTTGAGGATATTAGTTCTCGATAGTATTTCGTTTTTTCTCTGCGCTTCTGTGAATTTATTGCATTTCTCAGTTTTCTAGATTCCTCTTCATAGCCATGTTGTTTAAGCATATCTCTAAGGTAACCTGCCTCCTGTAACTCTTTAGTGTACCATGCCGGTTTAGGATCATGTCGTACTCTAATCGTTTTCAGAGGGGCGTGTTTATCATAAATTTCAGTAAATGTTTTGATCCAAATTCTACTGCAAGATCTGGATTAGTTATGTTGAAAACTGAAGACAGATTTGAGTTAAGCAAATCATGTAGAAAGTCTTGGTTGTTAAAGCTTGTAAAGCAACGGTAGGTCATTGTCTTGTGTCCCGTTTTGGGAATTTTTACTCCTTTTTTGGACCATGTGACACAAACTGGATAATGATCACTACAGTTTAGAACGGGACGCAGACTTCTGTTATGTTAGTTTTATCTGAAAAATAAATATGGTCGATACGTGTCTTGGAGTTTGGTCTGACTCTCGTTGGAGATTCAATGAGCTGATGTAGATTGAATAGATTGAATGCTTGCTTCGATTGGTTTTGTACTTTCCATCATCGTAATTAATTTGTCGACCCAGTTTACTCTTTCAGATGGGTTCCTGTAGCAGAATCCAACCAAAATGGAAGGGTTTCTTTTCAGCTTAACTTCTATCCCAACACATTCTACACCGTTACTTTCTAGGTGTAGAAGTCGTTTGAAGCTAAGGGTTTCGCTGATGTAGATAAGAAGACCCGTCTCTTTCGCAAGTGAAGGATCTTTCCGGATTGTGTTATATCCTGGAATAGTTACATCATTGTCGCTAATGTGTGCAGCTAATCTGGATTCAGAGAGTCCTAAGATATGAAAAGGTTTACCATGATTCCAAATCAGTGTTGAAATATCTGATGTCTTGTTAACTGCATGTTGGATATTAAGGTGACAGATTCGGAGTCCTTCTTTGCATGGTCATGCAGATGGGTTCTTGCTCATTTCTAGTTGTGTACTGATGTGATGATAAAAGGAGATGACGATGTTGCACGTTAATTGACGTTAGATTTGTATAATCAAGGAACACAATAAAAGTTACATAAAAGAGAGAGAAAACGGGGCTGGTTTACACACCGTAACAACTTTAGTAAACCAGAAGCGTATGAGAAGCCACAAAAACAACAACAACAACAAAAATCACAAAAATCAAAAACAAAAAATCTTCACAGTGTATGCCCTTAGGCTCCTCGGCCAGATGATATACTATGGATACACCTTTCTGAAATGGCAATATACACTCCCTCACAAAGGAAGCACTTCTAAAGCAGAATTAAAGTTAAGGGGGCAGAATATGAGAAGAGAAAAAGTAAACTGAAACTTAAGACAAAAAAGCAAAGAACCAACAACTCAAAATGAAAACAGGTGGGGAAAAAAAGCCACACACACTAAAACACAAGTCACGTAGCCGCACTTGTAACTAGAGCTGGCAATGCACACCTTGCTCGCAGTAAACAGCAGTTTTTGCAGACGTTTGCTGCTGCAGAGGCTTTGTTCAGTCTGTTTTCTGTAAGGCATACAGTCTTGTACTTTTACGAAGTCTTCGTTATATACGTTGTTTAAGGTACTTCAGTTATCATAGAATCAGCACTGCCGGCACAGGGTGAAAGTTACACACACACACACACACACACACACACACACACACACACACACACACACACACACACACACAATCGTGTAGGATGTGAAGAAAAGCATATGACATATATGAAATAATAGGCGAGGTCTAGTACACCACAGTACTTCGGATTACACCTCGCGGTACACACAGTCTTCTGTCACAGAGGTGTTGTGTTTGTTTCATTTTTGGCTCAACGGAATCAGAACTAATGGCACAAGTTAAATAAATGGTTTATCTGCATACATACACATGCAGACCTGAGTGCTCTTGCACCCGTGCTCGCGCGTGCGCGCGCGCTCACACACGCACACAGCACACTCATACAGCACACACACACACACACACACACACACACACACACACACACACACACACACACACACGTGTATACAGACACATACACTCAAACACACACAGATACACACACACACACACACACACACACACACACACACACACACACACATATACACAGCACACTCATATAAAACACACACACACACACACACACACACACACACACACACACACACACACACACAGACACACACACACTTAACTCTCCACCCCACCCCCTCCCCAACAAACACCCACTCACTCAAGCAAAAACTGCTACCATTCGTAAAAATTTAACCCGTGGCCATATAATTGCATATACTATTAAAACATTAATGCTCGCTCGCACATACGCAAACTGGAATCTGCAGTCAGAAGTGTGGGGGAAGCATGGAGTGCTGGGGAGGTACGAAGAATGGCCAATACCACGGATGATGTGAAGGAGACAGAGTCCGTGGAAGGTAACTGAAGGGTGGAGGAATAGGCAGGGGGGGGGGGGGGGGGGCAGATCCATTGAACCAGGGAGGCGGGGGGGGGGGGGGGGGGAAGCACACTCGCCTGGCGGCACACATAGCGAATGAGAGACGGGTGACTGGACCCGTGCTGTTGTCACTGCCCGTACACACATCTGGCCGGCGGGGTCTTGGAGGGGCTTGCTGGAGGGGGGAGGGTGCAATAGGGACAGATGCTGTGTCAATAGTTTTGGTGTTATTTGGGGCAGCAGAGCGAGAGGCTGGCTGAACATTCTTGTGGTCACTCTGTGTACGCAGAAGCGAGCTGGATGGTCTTAAAGGGGCTTCCTGGAGGGGGGAGGGGGGAGACGAATGAGAAGTGCGTAAACGGGACGGAAGGTTTGGGAATTCTGAGAGGGTGAATGGGGGAGGGAGGAGAGGGGATCTGGGACGTCGTGCGCTGTTGGTAACATGAGACGTGTGGCGTGTAGGGGTGGGTAGGAGGGCCTGTCGTCTAGGGGGGAAGAGGTTTTGTGTCACACGTTCCACTCCCTTCCTGCTGGGTTGTGTTGAGTTGTAGTACAACGCCAGTCTCGGGGCACCGCGCTGAGTGGTGAAGGTGGCACAATGGCTGATGAATTTAATCCCCATTGCTGAACAGGCCTCCTAAAGGTGGTCGTTGCTGGGGGGGTGATGGTGTTCAGGATAATTGCAGAGGCCTGAAGTTGGGCTTGGGGAAAACTCGGGTGGCACCGCACAATGAGCTCTCGCCACTGCTGCGTTGATATTGCACCAGCTGGCTGTGATGCTAAGAGCTCGCTGCAGTCACCAGCCCCCACATGGAAGGTAGCCTGCATCACTGTGTGGGTGGGTGTCTGCTTTGCAGGCCACTGAGTCAGGCTGGGGACCGTCAGATTGTCGGCACACTCCAACTGAGCGCTGGCCCTAGGGATATCAATACCTCTCAGGGTGCAGTCACTCAGCAATATTGTAGAGGTCTGTCTATCAATGGAAACCTTTTGAAGAGGGTGGGGAGGGACACATTGGGGAGATAATTTTTCAGGAGAGGTGTCTTCTCACAAACGGGAAGTGGTTGGATATGTGAGTTAGAGGATTTCTCACATTGTGGGGATGGGTTGCCCTGTACTTTGTCACTGTGAGTTGTGTTAGTAGGGCTGAAGGGGGGTGGTGCATCCTGTGTGCAGTGTGCAGTGAGAGAAGGGGGGTGTGGTTTGTGTCTGGGGAGGATGGAGAGGTTGCTTTTGTTGGGTGGCGGAGGAATTTGAATGTGATTTACATTTAGATTTTTTATTGGTTGTTATGGTTTTGCGAGAGGATGATTTGTCATTGTCAGATGAAGACATCTGACTAAGTTGTGTAGATAGAGCGTCGAGTTCTATTTTGAAGGTCTGTCTGGTTTCCTGTAGTGTTGATCTGAGGGCAGAGATTTCGTCACACAGGGACTGAGTGATCCTAAGGAATTCTTCCTTAGGCACACATTCGTCATGACTACAGCTACAATCTGTGGGACTGTTGTCAGCGTTGGTGTCAGTCCCTTTCACTGAGCTGTCACAATCGTCTGTGTCGTTTGACGTAGTCACTGTGGATTTGTTGTCAGTTGTCACACAGGTTTTGCTCAAGGGGCCATTAGCCTCTAGTGACTTGTCTGAGTCAGTTGCTGGGTGGTTGTCGTCTTCCGTAGTGTCAGTCTCTGGTGTTGATGTGCTGTCTTCAGCATGATTGTCAGTGTTATCTGCTAGGGTTACACCGTTTGTCGTGCTAGTGAAAGGGGTTCTAATGTTTGTAATGTCTACTGCTGGTGTAATGTCATGAAAGGGAAAAGGGATGGAGCTGATGTCGTTTTCTGTCCCAAGGATGGATGGTGATGTAGGGCGAATCACTAAACGGTCATGGGTGGAAGGTAGACAAAGGGGGGTCGTGGTGTGTGGGATGGACATGGGGAACACAACACAGGCGTTGGAAAAAGTGCAGGGCGTGGAGACGGTGGAGAACAATCCTGCTTCTTCCGAAGGGGGCGGCTCACATTTCAGCTCTACTGGGTGCTGTGTATGCGTGTCTGCCTGAGCGGTGAGGGCTGCACAGCGCTTCTGCCGGTGTTCGCTATGTACTGTAGCGACAGGGAGTGCTGCAGAGACTGATCGGTCGTGTGTTGAGGCTGGCGCCGCGGTCATCGTGTGTACAATGGCACGCAGTGTTCTGAACTCCTCATTGACCCAGTCTTGGCAGGCCCGGCCCTGAACTAGGATTTTGTTGGTTGTGTAATAAATGTGGATCTTAAGAAGTTTTTTTGTTTGGGTGTGATTTGAGTCGTAATTCAAGTGTTGACTGGAATAGGTCTGGTGGTAGTCTAGTGCAGTCAGCAGGTAAACTAATGTTGTGAATTTTGTGGTCTGATGTATAGTCAATCCATGAGCTGTTGATGCCAGTTGGTTTGTAAACACCAACGTACCTATGAAATAATGTGTATCTCCATTGTGGCATTGAGTGTGAAAGTGTGTCAAATGTTTTCTGGATGGGGTCCATAGTGTGAGTGATACGCTCGAGAAAATGTTCCCGAGGGTCGCTCCTTTGTCCTGGGTCATGGATCGCGTGATGGGACCCATGACTGCAACTGTACCCAGTTGCGCGGCAGTTGGCTGAAGGGGAAACTAGGGCATGATGCCGGCTTGCTTCACATCACGCTGCATGTTGGCACACAATACACAATCCACGTGAATCGTTGAATGCACACACAATCACATCACGCACTGACTTGGAGAAGTTAGAAATGAAAGTATACTGTCAACATACCGTCATATTTACCTTGTTTTGCCACATTAACTTTCAAAAACTTTGCTGTAAACCACTGGATCTGCAAAACACGTCTTCACTCGTCGGATACCGGAAACACACACGAGAGAGAGAGAGAGAGAGAGAGAGAGAGAGAGAGAGAGAGAGAGAGAGAGAGAATGATAGTGACGACGACTACGACGACGACGACGACGACGACGATAGTGATGATGATGATGATGATGATGATGATGATGATGATGATAAAAGCAGCCTAGAATGTTTCTACTATATAACTATTCCCTTTTTGTTCCATATATGTCTTAGATTCCAGCAAGGTTATTGGAAAGTAAAGTAGATTTGATAGGTGATTATGTGAGTCATTGCGTCGCTTGTAACTGTTCGGTATGTCCATTCATTTTAAGACAGTCCACAGTGTGAAGGGGTCAAGACAAAATTCAAACTGCTGCTACATGCAGACTAGAAATGAAATGAAGTGAGCATTTTTCTTTTTCTTTTTTTTCTTTTTTTTTCCAAAACGTCCACTACTTAGTCTGATATTCAAAGATCTTAGTGCACAAACACAGACTCAGAATCAACACAGAAATACGTGTGAAACAGACAAATGGAGAGACTCAACGGATAGTTCAAACTCGTAATAAGTGCAGTAAGCCTGTTTGATTCGCCCTCCCCCCCCAAAAAAAAAAAAAAGAAAAAAAAAATGTAGTGCCGGAATAACAGAAGCCGCTACTACTAAACTAAACAATTTTTTTACAGGTAATGTTCATTAACATTACATGACAAACGAAGACAGAATGGGAACTTCAAGTTACTCCAAATATAAATCTAGGGCAAATTTGGCAAGGTTGAGCGCCCATGTGGGGATAGTACGATAAGATAATTGTAGAGCTATATTTTGGGGTTCAACGCCCGACTATGAAAAAATCGTGTGCACATGGACCCGTTGTTCTCAGGGAACATAATTGCTTGCTGTCCTGGGAAAGGATTCTTCGATTCTAATTCGATTTCCATGGGATTTGATTTTGAGATTGTATGCCTACGTAAGATATATGTTATGCATTCGAGTTTTATCTGTTAGTCGAAAGGTGATATTACTCGTGATACATAGGTTTTCGTAGCTAATGCGTCAGTCAGCAGGAGCACCAACGGCTCAATTGTAAGCTTTATCTACAACACTTTGCATATTCTTATTATTTAATATTTTGGCGCGTATAAAACAATGGGCATATGATAGTTTTCAACGCATTGGTAATATTACTGACTGAATAAGTATTTAAGTGTCTTCCTCGGGAATATTGTTTTAGTAAGTTCTGGAAATCACAATTTTTCTTGCCTTTGTTAATGTAGATGAGAAATGATAATAACAAGTCTTCTGTAAGATGAATATCTATTGTTTTAACAGCCAGCCTGAAATCATGAACAGGCCCATTTATTTTGGAAGAAGGCAGTTGTAAGGAGTCATAGCCTGTTCTGAAAAGCATCATATAAATTTTTCGGGGCATAGAGCGAATATGTCTTTAAGCTTAAGTTTGCTTATTTTGCCAAGTTCCTCCTTGAAACCATAGATGTTCTGGACATACTAATACAGTCTTTTAATTCAGTTATATTGTGCTTCTGTAGAGTGGTTTTCATCCATATGCATTTATAATCTGCAGACTACGCAAGCTTAACATTCTGTGACTAGGCGTTTTGATGATCAACTATCAGAATAATAAAGGTATAAGAGGTATGACTAATTCCCGTTTTCACAGGTCTTACACTGGAATCAGGAGAACCTGCCTTTGTCGGCACCGAATCAGCGCTTAAAGCTGTAAAGTAATTGTATTGACAGTTGTTCGATACCGTCGTGACGTTATATACCAGACTTGATCATAAGCTTCCCTGACGTTGAAAAGTTCGCGAGTAGAGTTACGTTTTGTCGTCTGAAAAGCTGACGAATCATTTACATCATGAATCGTCGATCTGCCTTTGTGGAAACGCTCTTCATTTCGAGGTGCTGTTTTGTTGATTTCCCGATAATTTATTACACTTTTTAAAATGATGTTTCCATGAACTTGCGCACATGAGTACTCAGTGTGATTCAACGTCTTTGAGAAACGGAATCAGCAAATGACTTTCAACCCAAGCGTGCTGTTTAAACTGATATAATTGACAAGACTCTAAGTCGGGGCCCTAGACATCCAATGTACACGTCACTGCATTGCAGTCTGCGTCCCCCGCTGAGAGATCACAATGTGCACGTGACTGCATTGCAACCTGCGTCCCCCGCTGAGAGGTCATAATGTACACGTCACTACATTGCAGTCTGCGTCACCCGCTGAGAGATCACAATGTACACGTCACTGCATTGCGTCCCCCGCTGAGAGATCACAATGTACACGTCACTGCATTGCGTCCCCCGCTGAGAGATCACAATGTACACGTCACTACATTGCAGTCTGCGTCCCCCGCTGAAAGATCACAATGTACACGTCACTGCATTGCAGTCTGCGTCCCCCGCTGAGAGATCACAATGTACACGTCACTGCACTGCGTCCCCCGCTGAGAAATCACAATGTATACGTCACTGCATTGCAGCCTGCGTCCCCCCTGAGAGATCACAATGTACACGTCACTGCACTGCGTCCCCCGCTGAGAGATCACAATGTACACGTCACTGCATTGCGTCCCCCACTGAGAGATCACAATGTACACGTCATTGCATTGCAGCCTGCGTCCCCCGCTGAGAGATCACAATGTACACGTCACTGCATTGCAGCCTGCGTCCCCCGCTGAGAGATCACACTGTACACGTCACTGCATTGCGTCCCCCGCTGAGAGATCACAATGTACACGTCACTGCATTGCGTCCTCCGCTGAAAGATCACAATGTACACGTCACTGCATTGCAGCCTGCGTCCCCCGCTGAGAGATCACAATGTACACGTCACTGCATTGCATACCCCGCTGAGAGATCACAATGTACACGTCACTGCATTTCGTCCCCCGCTGTGAGATCACAATGTACACGTCACTGCATTGCGTCCCCCGCTGTGAGATCACAATGTACACGTCACTGCATTGCAGCCTGCGTCCAACGCTGAGAGATCACAATGTACACGTCACTGCATTGCAGCCTGCGTCCCCCGCTGAGAGATCACAATGTACACGTCACTGCATTGCAGCCTGCGTCCCCCGCTGAAAGATCACAATGTACACGTCACTGCATTGCAGCCTGCGTCACCCGCTGAAAGATCACAATGTACACGTCATTGCATTGCAGTCTGCGTCCCCGCTGAGAGATCACAGTGTCTACCCTCAGTTTCATAACACAAACGCAGGGTGAGCTGGCAAAGTCCGCAGCCATCGTGACCTAGTCACAGCGTCACACAACTCTAAACATTAATTTTCTCTTGTTGCTCTCTAATTTACAGTCGTAATGTACCTATGTCGTTCTCTAATGTACAGTCGAAATGTACCTACTCTAGAAATCGATGTTGCTGAAATAATTGAATCATGTCTTTTTTACTCAGAAAGTAGACAGTTCCAAGGTGAGGTGACTGCAAGCGGAAAAACTGAAACAAATCTAAAAGAAAAATAACTATGCCGCCGAACGAAAGGACAAGCAAATTACAAAACAAACACGACGCGTTTTGACCTCTTTGATGCTGTTCAGACAAGACTAACACCATTCAAGACAATAAAAACGAAGGATGAACAATTACTTACCTCCCCAAACTGGGCTCAAAATGAATGGATATGTCTTAAAAATATTAAAATATCGTAACTGAACCCTATTCCAATGCAACAACAAATCCGTATACACTGTGGTCAAGTTTACCTCGGATGAGGAAATTGATACAAAGTCAATGTGAACATGCTAGTCTGACGTCGGGTCTTCGTTCAGCAATAGAAGCAAGCACTTGGCTCTTTCAATGTTTGCCATCTACAGAGGCTTCAGACAGGGGACCACCATCCACATTGTGTTCATGACGGTGTACTAGTATGCGTTCTGGGGCGAGCGAGCGGTCATGTGTGTGTGTGTGTGTGTGTGTGTGTGTGTGTGTGTGTGTGTGTGTGTGTGTGTGTGTGTGTGTGTGTGTGTGTGTGTGTGTGTGTGTGTGTGTGTGTGTTGTCGTCGTCGTCGTCGTCATGGTTGTTGTTGTTGCTGCTGCTGCTGCTGCTGCAGTTGCTGTCATTGTTCATCTCTAACTACACCACATGCTGAGCTTTTGCTGTCTTGTAGTGTTTGTGTATCTCCACCTTTCCATTTGTAGGCCATGAACACTGCTGTCTTGTAGTGTTCGTGTATCTACACCTTTCCATGTGTAGGCCATGAACACTGCTGTCTTGTAGTGTTCGTGTATCTACACCTTTCCATGTGTAGGCCATGAACACGGCTGTCTTGTAGTGTTCGTGTATCTACACCTTTCCATGTGTAGGCCATGAACACGGCTGTCTTGTAGTGTTCGTGTATCTACACCTTTCCATTTGTAGGTCATGATCACTGCTGTCTTGTAGTGTCCGTGTATCTCCACCTTTCCATGTGTAGATCATGAACATTGCTGTCTTGTAGTGTCCGTGTATCTCCACCTTTCCATGTGTAGGTCATGAACACTGCTGTCTTGTAGTGTTCGTGTATCTCCACCTTTCCATTTGTAGGTCATGAACACTGCTGAGATCACGTCTCTGTTTAAAGTTTCTGACATTATTCTATGTATAGCTATAGTTGGTAGTTTTCAGCATTCTTTAAAATATAGTCTCGAAGTGCTATTTTGGTTGTTTTTAGAAGTCTGTGTGTGTGTGTGTGTGTGTGTGTGTGTGTGTGTGTGTGTGTGTGCGTGTGCGTGCGTACGTGCGTACGCGCGCGCGCGCGCGTGTTTGTGTGTGTGTGTGTGTGTGTGTGTGTGTGTGTGTGTGTGTGTGTGTGTGTGTGTAATATTATTGTTATTACTTTATTTTTTGTCACAGTCTTGCAAAAAAAAAAGAGAGAGAGAGCGAGAGAAACTCTGTATACCATGCAGCTCGCAACACTATGTTACATTTACAGATGTAGACATATCGTTGCCTCCACAAAACCACCCTTATCGTGACCGAGACAATTGGTGACAGAGAAACGAAAATATTGTTCGGAGGATAAATGATCAAGTGGCATTCATTGGTCAAACGATACCCGCTTCATTGTACTGGGAAGGACCATATCTAAAACATTAAGAATGACGGCACTCGGTGAAGAACAAACGATGGTTATCCTCTTCAGCAAATCCCCTTCAACAACGCAGCATAACGTCACAGACCTGTTCCTTAGCATCACTCAGCAGACAGATCCAGCTCAACATATTCCGCCGAACTTTGACCCCTTCACACCATGGGACAACCCGGACAGTCTGGTCAGTGCACACACTGAAGACCTCGTGCGTCGGCTCAAGGAATCAATGATCCTGCCGATCTTGTTTCTGATTGGTGGACCTGCCAACGTCATCAACATGGCGGTGTTCTACAAGCAAGGACTGAAGGAACGGATCAACGTGTGTCTGTTCTCCTTGTCCCTGGCGGATCTGCTCTACCTCTTCTACAACATGCTGCTCTACGCCGAACAGATCCATGTGCAGTTCACCACCAAAGAAAAGTAAATAGTTTTCTAAATACAAACGAATAGAAGAGACTTGGAACTCGTAAGCAAAATAATCGCTTTGTGAAGAAAATCAGTAGTCACTTCTGATTGAAATTGGATGAATACATATAAAACGAAAATCAAGTGTTTAAGCGGTAGGGAAAAGAGAGCAATGAAAATTCAAACAGAAAAAAGTTAGTTTCTTGTGCATATAAATCCAAAAGGTGACATGACAGGGTGGAAAACCGTTCTATAAAATCCATAACAGTATCATTTTCATTATAGCTTATACCACAACATAAGCATGTTGGCAAAATGCACATGCTGTTACTGCTTACAAACAAAAGGCAACTGAGCCAAGAATGGTTTGTCTCAGCGTTTCCTGATTATTGTCTATGTGCTTTTTTCATCATTCTGCGATGTTATTTCTTCCAGAGGAAGACATTTTGATGATAAACACCGTCACAGGAACTCTTTATCTTATGTGCACTCAAACAAGTAAATTTACCTGCCGCTTTGGATATAAGAACTTTAACGTACACACAGCCCAAGACCCTATATTCGTGGTGTAGTGAGTTAATGATCTGAACTCTGTGTAGTTGCAGAAATCTGAGACAGACAGACAGGCAGAGACAATAAAGAGACTGAGACAGAGAGAAACAGAGACTCATCTTGGCCATTCAAGTTAATTAAACTTTTTTGTTAAGTGGAGAGAAAGGCTGGAGACGGATAAACATATGTAGAATATACAAAAGAAGAAAATATTTTTCAGAAAACAGCATTCTTTGCACTTTGCTTTCATATGAGAGTTGTAACGCTGGCAATGATGTGGAAACCACTGTTGCATTCAAAGATGATTAGAACAGCGGTCGATGAATGGGCACATTTTCTACTCACCGTTCACTTCAGTTGTTCATAATCACAGTAAAAGGGTTAGACGTTGTTTGCTGCATTTTTTTTTACTTATACCGAATTACAACATTGTTTCAGAATCGGTGAGGGCATTTGCATTAAGTACAGGTTAAATTTCAGACGCGCGCACGCGCGCGCACACACACACACACACACACGCGCGCGCGCGCGCGCGCGCGCGCGCGCGCACGCACGACACACACGCACCACAACAAGAGAAGAGAGAAGAGAGAGAGAAGAGAGAGAGAAGAGAAGATAGAATTTACACATACATGCACGCAGCAGGCACACACTTTAATTTAATTGTGACCATACCTCTGTTTTTTTTTATTTTTTGTAAGTATTTGAATGTTCAATACTATTTAAAATGAATGTAATTAAGTAATGGTTATATACAATGCTACTCAAATATAAATACTTTTTTTTGTTTTCATGACAAATATCCATTGCAGATCTGGATTGAATAGGTTCGTGATCTTAAGCTCAGTGATAATTTCACATTTGGATACATCAAATAGTGTACATTGTTCCTTTAGGTATGGGCCTGTTGCACGATTTATGGCCAATAACAACATGCTAGGATTTTACGGGTTTACCTGGGTGTCTGAAGTAATCTCTGCCATCATTGCCAGTGAGAGATGCTTCTGTATCCTGCAACCTCTCCGCTCCCAGACTGTGATGTCCACCTCCACCACCACGTCATCATCTTACTGGTAAACGTGGTGGTTGTAGGCATGTACTTTTTTGTCACTGCCCGGTACCGCCTAATGCCTGTCCACGATCCCATCACTGACCACACGATGTGGACCTTCACTGCCGGTCAGTTCTATCTGGAGCACCAGAAGGTCATTGACTTCCTGGATGCCTTTGTGTACGGGGCTGGCATTCCGCTGATAACCATTACAGTTGTGGTGGTGACAACTGCAGTGACTTTAATCAAACTTCGTCAGGCAGCAGTCTGGAGGGCGGGCACCTCATCCAGTGCCACAGTGTCTGCACGAGAAGTGGCACTGACCATGATGTTGGTTTACAACTCTATCTTCTTCGTCATCTGTGTCTTTCCCATAGCCTTGTTCAGGTGAATTTTCGAAGCAACATCAGTCTAAAATGGTTTTATTGTCATTTGCATTATTCTCGTCTTAGACCAGAAAATATTAAATTTTAGGCCAGCACTCACCACGAGTACACTGCCATGTATATGAATTGCTTTTCACAAATTTTGAGCTTTTGCATACAGAAATATAATGCTCAATAATTTCATTTGTTTACGAATATTCATATTCCTCAGAAAATAATTTCATTCTTGTGTGTTTTCCTTTCTGACACGACCTGTCACTGGCATCTTTGGAAAGGCATTGTGATTTTCTGCTGTGATTACAGCCACCCTTTTGTCAGGAGATAAGGCATTACGAGAAGATATGATCATGCAAAATGCTAAAGCACTGAGGATTAGTACTGGCTTAGTTATTTTTAAGCCTAATGAAAATACATACACTCACATACAGAGAGAGAGAGAGAGAGAGAGAGAGAGAGAGAGAGAGAAGAGAGAAAGAGAGGGAGGAGATAGAGAAGTGGCCAAATGAACAGACAATTGTCTTTATTTTATCATATCTCCTGAGGGAGAAATTCCATGACTGGTAAACCAGTACAGTGAATTTGAGTGTCACAGCAGAAGGACGGGGAGAAAATCAGGTCGGAAAGGAACACATGCTAATAGATCGTCAACAACTGAATGCTAGTAAAAGAACCCCAACGCCAATGTAGTCTCTAGCTCACTTTCATTGACTTTTAAACAACCTTTGTGCCGGGTATAAAGGTTTATGCCAAATCATGCGGTACTGTAATTTTGACGTCCTCAAAATAAAGGAACGGATGTTACAGTTTTTTCTGGCCAAAAACTATTTTCATTCCATGCAAAAGTAGGAATATGTAAATACCTTCACTTTACAAGATGTAATCCCTTTCACTTTACAACTCCTATATTCATATGGGGAGAAACGCAACCCCACGTAGACCTAAGTATCGTCATACGCCGCTCGTGATCTTCCTCCCTGTAAATATGGCTGATATCGTCGACCTTAGAAATCGTTCTCCTTCACTAACTTGTGACACTGTAAGATGGCGTGCTATTTCCGACGATTCCAGTCCCGTCAATGTTGTTGGGCACCCTCTCGATTCGGAAGTGCTTGGAAGTGCTGGATATGCACTTGTCGGGAGTCGTTCACTGCTCCCCGCCAATGCGTTCATTTTAGTTAGATCCCAAGTGTCTTTGAGTGATGGAGAGCTCCCTCTTCCCCACCCTTCCTTCCACTTCTCTGAACTCCCCTAAGTGTCTTTGAGTGATGGAGAGCTCCCTCTTCCCCCCCCTTCCTTCCACTTCTCTGAACTCCCCTAAGTGTCTGGAGTGATGGAGAGCTCCCTCTTCCCCACCTCTTCCTTCCACTTCTCTGAACTCCCCTAAGTGTCTGGAAACATTATTGAATGCTGGGTAAAAGTTTCACTCCCCAACACTTACCCTATTTTCTGAGCATAGAGTGTTGTGAGAAAGGGCTCTGGGCAACGTCATTGGAAATGGAGCTTTTCTGAGCAGAGAGTGTTGTGACAAAGGGCTCTGGGCAACGTCATTGGAAATGGAGCTTTTCTGAGCATAGAGTGTTTTGAGAAAGGGCTCTGGGCAACGTCATTGGAAATGGAGCTAGCGGACAGGCAGCGCTCAGTGCGGTACAACACTCAGGCCAAGCTGAAGGCGATAGCTGGATCTTTTCCAGAGTGATAAGGGGGTTCCCACCCCTCAATGAAAACCACGTTTAGTGTTTTTCTTGTTGTTGACAACAGCAGTGGAACTGATCGTGGCAATGAGGAAAATGATGGAACAGTATGATTCTGTTTTGGCCCTGCTTTAGAAGTCACCGTGCTGCTAACAGTCGTTTTAAGTTTTTAACTTCTTCTTTCTTCTTCTTCTTCTTCTTCTTCTTCTTCTTCTTCTTCTTCTTCTTCTTCTTCTGCGTTCCCTGGTCATGCTGGTCAGATAGAAAGTCCGGTAGCTTGGGCAAAGTCAGCGGTCCGTCGGAGTGAGTCCGCCGTTCCCCACAGCTTTTCTTGGAGTTCCACTGCATTGCGCCAAAACTCACGCCGCAGGCTGTCGAACGTGGGACAGGACTGAAGTACGTGGGTTGGGTTTTTGTGGGCCAGTGCCACATGGGCACTCATCTGTGTGCAATATGTTCAGGCGATAGAGGTGGGAGAGCAACTGACCATGTCCAGTTCTTAGTCTGAAGATGGCGACTTGTTGGGCACGCTCAAGATGGTGACTGTCATCCTTCTCTACCTCTACCTGTAGTCTTTCTCTCCATGCTGTCCTGAAATGGCTGCAGATGATGGTCTTGGCTTCTCTGTAGGATACAGCATGGGCTTTTTGGTCTTGTTGGCTGCCCGCCTTGGAGAGTCTGACCGCCTCTTCATTTCCTGCAATACCACAGTGGGAGGGAATCCACTGCAGGACTGGTGTTGTTTTCCTGCTCAAGGTGTGCAGTTTTTAAGTTAGGTTTAGTTAAGTTTTTAACTGATATTTCAAGGTCTCGTTCTGTCTCAGCGTCTCTACAGCGCGATTTGTGTGAAATTCTCTTTCTTTCGATGAGAAAACTCTCAAGAAATGTGTTCAAACGTTTACTGTATTTGGAAACATTTTTGCAATCTGAGACGCGTTTAATTCTGGTCTTTGGCACCCATGACATGTAAACTGGGATACTTCTGTTGTCATTGTGGTCTGTCCTGGTTCTCTTCCATTGTTACAAGACACACATCTAATGTTAAGATATGAGAGTAGAGTGCTTCACTCGTAGGCATCCTAATTCATTTCAAATAAAAGTACTTATAATGCTCAAAGCCATAGACCCGCCTATAAAAACGTTCGAATGTGGAACCTCCATACATTCATCTTTCTCTCTTTTCCATGTTGAAAGGGTCCACTCAAAAGAAAATCTTCTGGCAGATTCATCTTGCCGACACATGTGTTTTTCAGCTGTCCCAGGCCTTTTGCTAGCCGTATTCTGTCCTACACATTTCTTTCTTGTTTTGAGGTACTTGTGCTTGGAATCATCAAAAACGCTAGATGATCGCAAGGCCCACTCACTCAGGCACCCATCTGAGGCTTTGGTCTCTTTAGAGAGACCTTCTTTTAGATGATGGTGAAAGTTAGGGAGTTTCATCTGGTTCAGTGGAACACCAGTATAATGAATTACCCACTGTTTTTTTCTTTAAGTTGGGGACACAGTGGCAAAAAGGGGCAAAGACAATGACTCACATCAGTGAAGGGAGATAATCCTATTTGAAGGTCGTCCTTAGGATTCTTGCCCCACTGTGAGGAACTGGTTTTGGGCCTGTAAGTCCTCACAGTTGTGTGTGAAGGTCTCTGGGCCTGTGAGTCCTGACAGGAGTGTGTGTGAAGGTCTCTGGGCCTGTCAGTCCTCACATTAGTGTGTGAAGGTCTCTGGGCCTGTCAGTCCTCACAGTAGTGTGTGAAGGTCTCTGGGCCTGTCAGTCCTCACAGTAGTGTGTGAAGGTCTCTGGGCCTGTGAGTCCTCACAGTAGTGTGTGAAGGTCTCTGGGCCTGTCAGTCCTCACAGTAGTGTGTGAAGGTCTCTGGGCCTGTGAGTCCTCACAGTATGTGTGAAGGTCTCTGGGCCTGTGAGTCCCTGACAGATGTGTGTAAAGGTCTCTGGGCCTGTCAGTCCTCACAGTAGAGTGTGAAGGTCTCTGGGCCTGTCAGTCCTCACAGTAGTGTGTGAAGGTCTCTGGGCCTGTCAGTCCTCACAGTAGTGTGTGAAGGTCTCTGGGCCTGTCAGTCCTCACAGTAGTGTGTGAATGTCTCTGGGCCTGTCAGTCCTCACAGTAGTGTGTGAAGGTCTCTGGGCTGTCAGTCCTCACAGTAGTGTGTGAATGTCTCTGGGCCTGTCAGTCCTCACAGTAGTGTGTGAAGGTCTCTGGGCCTGTCAGTCCTCACAGTAGTGTGTGAAGGTCTCTGGGACTGTGAGTCCTCACAGTAGTGTGTGAAGGTCTCTGGGCCTGTGAGTCCTCACAGTAGTGTGTCAATGTCTCTGGGCCTGTGAGTCCTCACAGTAGTGTGTTGAAGGTCTCTGGGCCTGTCAGTCCTCACAGTAGTGTGTGAAGGTCTCTGGCCTGTGAGTCCTCACAGGTGTGTGTGAAGGTCTCTGGGCCTGTGAGTCCTCACAGTAGTGTGTGAATGTCTCTGGGCCTGTGAGTCCTCACAGTAGTGTGTTACGGTCTCTGGGCGTGTCAGTCCCACAGTAGTGTGTAAGTTCTTAGGCCTGTGCAGTCCTCGACAGGGGTGTGTGAAGTCTCTGGGCCTGTGAGTCCTCACAGTAGTGTGTGAAGGTCTCTGGGCCTGTAGTCAGTAGTGTGTGAAGGTCTCTGGGCCTGTGAGTCCTCACAGTAGTGTGTGAAGGGCTTTGGGCCTGTCAGTCCTCACAGTAGTGTGTGAATGGTCTCTGGCCTGTCAGTCCTCACAGTAGTGTGAAGTCTCTGGCCTGAGCAGTAGTGTGTGAAGGTCTCTGGGCCTGTGAGTCCTCACAGTAGTGTAAGGTCTCTGGGCCTAGTGAGTCCTCCTAGTAGTGTGTGAAGGTCTCTGGGCCTGTGAGTCCTCACAGTAGTGTGTGAAGGTCTCTGGGCCTTGAGTCCTCACAGTAGTGTGTGAAGGTTCTCTGGGCCTGTGAGTCCTCACAGTAGTGTGTGAAGGTCTCTGGGCCTGTAGTCCTCACAGTAGTGTGTGAAGGTCTCTGGGCCTGTCAGTCCTCACAGTAGTGTGTGAAGGTCTCTGGGCCTGTCAGTCCTCACAGTAGTGTGTGAAGGTCTCTGGGCCTGTCAGTCCTCACAGTAGTGTGTGAAGGTCTCTGGGCCTGTAGTCCTCACAGTAGTGTGTGAAGGTCTCTGGGCCTGTCAGTCCTCACAGTAGTGTGTGAAGGTCTCTGGGCCTGTCAGTCCTCACAGTAGTGTGTGAAGGTCTCTGGGCCTGTCAGTCCTCACAGTAGTGTGTGAAGGTCTCTGGGCCTGTGAGTCCTCACAGTAGTGTGTGAAGGTCTCTGGGCCTGTGAGTCCTCACAGTAGTGTGTGAAGGTCTCTGGGCTGTGATCCTACAGTAGTGTAAGTCCTGGCCTGTCAGTCCTCACAGTGTGTGTGAAGGTCTCTGGGCCTGTGAGTCCTCACAGTAGTGTGTGAAGGTCTCTGGGCCTGTAGTCCTCACAGTAGTGTGTGAAGGTCTCTGGGCCTGTGAGTCCTCACAGTAGTGTGTGAAGGTCTCTGGGCCTGTGATTCCTCACAGTAGTGTGTGAAGGTCTCTGGGCCTGTGATCCTCACAGTAGTGTGTGAAGGTCTCTGGGCCTGTGATCCTCACAGTAGTGTGTGAAGGTCTCTGGGCCTGTGATCCTCACAGTAGTGTGTGAAGGTCTCTGGGCCTGTCAGTCCTCACAGTAGTGTGTGAATG
Source organism: Conus canariensis (assembly GCA_033310375.1). Taxonomy (NCBI): domain Eukaryota; kingdom Metazoa; phylum Mollusca; class Gastropoda; order Neogastropoda; family Conidae; genus Conus; species Conus canariensis. Next base: position 2,420,692 of record CM065726.1, read on the forward strand.
TCTCTGGGCCTGTCAGTCCTCACAGTAGTGTGTGAAGGTCTCTGGGCCTGTCAGTCCTCACAGTAGTGTGTGAATGTCTCTGGGCCTGTCAGTCCTCACAGTAGTGTGTGAATGTCTCTGGGCCTGTCAGTCCTCACAGTAGTGTGTGATGTCTCTGGGGCCTGTGAGTCCTCACAGTAGTGTGTGAAGGTCTCTGGGCCTGTGAGTCTCACAGTAGTGTGTGAAGGTCTCTGGCCTGTGAGTCCTCACAGTAGTGTGTGAAGGTCTCTGGGCCTGTAGTCCTCACAGTAGTGTGTGAAGGTCCTTTGGGCCTGTGAGTCCTCACAGTAGTGTGTGAAGGTCCTGGGCCTGTGAGTCCTCACAGTAGTGTGGTGAAGTCTCTGGGCCTGTGAGTCCTCACAGTAGTGTGTGAAGGTCTCTGGGCCTGTAGTCCTCACAGTAGTGTGTGAAGGTCTCTGGGCCTGTCAGTCCTCACAGTAGTGTGTGAAGGTCTCTGGGCCTGTAGTCCTCACAGTAGTGTGGAAGGTCTCTGGGCCTGTGAGTCCTCACAGTAGTGTGTGAAGGTCTCTGGTGGCCTGGTGGAGTCGCCTCTCACAGTAGTGTGTGAAGGTCTCTGGGCCTGTCAGTCCTCACAGTAGTGTGTGAAGGTCTCTGGGCCTGTGAGTCCTCACAGTAGTGTGTGAAGGTCTGCTGGGCCTGTGAGTGAGGTCTCGCAGTTAGTGTTGAATGGTCTCTGGGCCTGGTGAGTCCTCACAGTAGTGTGTGAAGGTCTCTGGGCCTGTGAGTCCTCACAGTAGTGTGTGAAGGTCTCTGGGCCTGTGAGTCCTCACAGTAGTTGTGAGGCTCCTTCTTGGGCCTGGTCAGTCCTCACAGTAGTGTGTGAAGGTCTCTGGGCCTGTAGTCCTCACAGTAGTGTGTGAAGGTCTCTGGGCCTGTCAGTCCTCACAGTAGTGTGTGAAGGTCTCTGGGCCTGTGAGTCCTCACATAGTGGTGAAGTCTGGGCCTTGAGTCCTCACATAGTGGTAAGTCCTGGCCTTGAGTCCTCACAGTAGTGTGTGAATTCTCTGGGCCTGTGAGTCCTCACAGTAGTGTGTGAAGTCTCTGGCCTGTGAGTCCTCACAGTAGTGTGTGAAGGTCTTGGGCTGTGAGTCCTACAGTGGTGTGAAGGTCTCTGGGCCTGTGAGTCCTCACAGTAGTGTGTGAATGTCTCTGGGCCTGTCAGTCCTCACAGTAGTGTGTGAGATTGTCATTTTACCGGTCTCATGGGCCTGTCGAGTCCTCACAGTAGTGTGTGAAGTCTGGCTGTCCTCCTGTGGAGTTGGCCTGTGAGTCCTCACAGTAGTGTGTGAAGTTCCCGTGGTCTGGGCCTGTGAGGTCCTTGCTCACAGTAGTGTGTGAAGTCTCTGGGCCTGTGAGTCCTCACAGTAGTGTGTAAGCTCTAGCTGTCTCTTGGAGCTCTGGGCTTAGTCCTCACAGTAGTGTGTGAAGGTCTCTGGGCCTGTGAGTCCTCACAGTAGTGTGTGAAGGTCTCTGGGCCTGTGAGTCCTCACAGTAGTGTGTGAAGGTCTCTGGGCCTGTGAGTCCTCACAGTAGTGTGTGAAGGTCTCTGGGCCTGTGAGTCCTCACAGTAGTGTGTGAAGTCTTTGGGCCTGTCAGTCCTCACAGTAGTGTGTGAAGTCTCTGGGCCTGTGAGTCCTCACAGTAGTGTGTGAAGGTCTCTGGGCCTGTGAGTCCTCACAGTAGTGTGTGAAGGTCTCTGGGCCTGTCAGTCCTCACAGTAGTGTGTGAAGGTCTCTGGGCCTGTGAGTCCTCACAGTAGTGTGTGAAGGTCTCTTGGCCTGTCAGTCCTCACAGTAGTGTGTGAAGGTCTCTGGGCCTGTGAGTCCTCACAGTAGTGTGTGAAGGTCTCTGGGCCTGTGAGTCCTCACAGTAGTGTGTGAAGTTCTCTGGGCCTGTGAGTCCTCACAGTAGTGTGTGAGGTCTCTGGGCCTGTCAGTCCTCACAGTAGTGTGTGAAGTCTCTGGCCTGTGAGTCCTACAGAGTGTGTGAAGGTCTCTGGGCCTGTGAGTCCTCACAGTAGTGTGTGAAGGTCTCTGGGCCTGTGAGTCCTCACAGTAGTGTGTGAAGGTCTCTGGGCCTGTGAGTCCTCACAGTAGTGTGTGAATGTCTCTTGGGCCTGTCAGTCCTCACAGTAGTGTGTGAAGGGTTCTGGGCCTGTCAGTCCTCACAGTAGTGTGTGAAGGTCTTGGGCCTGTGAGTCCTACGTAGTGTAAGGTCTCTGGGCCTGTGAGTCCTCACAGTAGTGTGTGAAGGTCTCTGGGCCTGTAGTCCTCACAGTAGTGTGTGAAGGTCTCTGGGCCTGTGAGTCCTCACAGTAGTGTGAAGGTCTCTGGGCCTGTCAGTCCTCACAGTAGTGTGTGAAGGTCTCTGGGCCTGTGCAGTCCTCACAGTAGTGTTGTGAAGGTCTCTGGGCCTGTGAGTCCTCACAGTAGTGTGTGAAGGTCTCTGGGCCTGTGAGTCCTCACAGTAGTGTGTGAAGGTCTCTGGGCCTGTCAGTCCTCACAGTAGTGTGTGAAGGTCTCTGGGCCTGTGAGTCCTCACAGTAGTGTGTGAAGGTCTCTGGGCCTGTCAGTCCTCACAGTAGTGTGTGAAGGTCTCTGGGCCTGTCAGTCCTCACAGTAGTGTGTGAAGGTCTCTGGGCCTGTCAGTCCTCACAGTAGTGTGTGAAGGTCTCTGGGCCTGTGAGTCCTCACAGTAGTGTGTGAAGGTCTCTGGGCCTGTGAGTCCTCACAGTAGTGTGTGAAGGTCTCTGGGCCTGTGAGTCCTCACAGTAGTGTGTGAAGGTCTCTGGGCCTGTGAGTCCTCACAGTAGTGTGTGAAGGTCTCTGGGCCTGTCAGTCCTCACAGTAGTGTGTGAAGGTCTCTGGGCCTGTGAGTCATCACAGTAACGTGTGAATGTCTCTGGGCCTGTGATTCCTCACAGGTGTGTGTGAAGGTCTCTGGGCCTGTGACTCCTCACAGTAGTGTGTGAAGGTCTCCGGGCCTGTGACTCCTCACAGTAGTGTATGACGGTCTCTGGGCCTGTCAGTCCTCACAGTAGTGTGTGAAGGTCTCTGGGCCTGTGATTCCTCACAGTAGTGTGTGAATGTCTCTGGGCCTGTCAGTCCTCACAGTAGTGTGTGAAGGTCTCTGGGCCTGTCAGTCCTCACAGTAGTGTGTGAATATCTCTGGGCCTGTGAGTCCTCACAGTAGTGTGTGAATGTCTCTGGGCCTGTCAGTCCTCACAGTAGTGTGTGAATATCTCTGAGCCTGTGAGTCCTGACAGGTGTGTGTGAAGGTCTCTGGGCCTGTGAGTCCTCACAGTAGTGTGTGAATGTCTCTGGGCCTGTCAGACCTCACAGTAGTGTGTGAAGGTCTCTGGGCCTGTCAGTCCTCACAGTAGTGTGTGAAGGTCTCTTGGCCTGTGAGTCCTCACAGGTGTGTGTGAATATCTCTGGGCCTGTGAGTCCTCACAGTAGTGTGTGAATGTCTCTGGGCCTGTGAGTCCTCACAGTAGTGTGTTACGGTCTCTGGGCCTGTCAGTCCTCACAGTAGTGTGTGAAGTTCTCTAGGCCTGTGAGTCCTGACAGGTGTGTGTGAAGGTCTCTGGGCCTGTGAGTCCTCAACATTAGTGTGTGAAGGTCTCTGGGCCTGTGAGTCCTCACAGTAGTGTGTGAAGGTCTCTGGGCCTGTGAGTCCTCACAGTAGTGTGTGAATGTCTTTGGGCCTGTCATTCCTCACAGTAGTGTGTGAATGTCTCTGGGCCTGTGAGTCCTCACAGTAGTGTGTGAAGGTCTCTGGGCCTGTGAGTAGTGTGTGAAGGTCTCTGGGCCTGTCAGTCCTCACAGTAGTGTGTGAAGGTCTCTGGGCCTGTGAGTCCTCACAGTAGTGTGTGAAGGTCTCTTGGCCTGTCAGTCCTCACAGTAGTGTGTGAAGGTCTCTGGGCCTGTGAGTCCTCACAGTAGTGTGTGAAGTTCTCTGGGCCTGTGAGTCCTCACAGTAGTGTGTGAAGGTCTCTGGGCCTGTGAGTCCTCACAGTAGTGTGTGAAGGTCTCTGGGCCTGTGAGTCCTCACAGTAGTGTGTGAAGGTCTCTGGGCCTGTCAGTCCTCACAGTAGTGTGTGAAGGTCTCTGGGCCTGTCAGTCCTCACAGTAGTGTGTGAAGGTCTCTGGGCCTGTGAGTCCTCACAGTAGTGTGTGAAGGTCTTTGGGCCTGTGAGTCCTCACAGTAGTGTGTGAAGGTCTCTGGGCCTGTCAGTCCTCACAGTAGTGTGTGAAGGTCTCTGGGCCTGTGAGTCCTCACAGTAGTGTGTGAAGGTCTCTGGGCCTGTCAGTCCTCACAGTAGTGTGTGAAGGTCTCTGGGCCTATGTGTCCTCACAGTAGTGTGTGAAGGTCTCTGGGCCTGTGAGTCCTCACAGTAGTGTGTGAAGGTCTCGGGGCCTGTGAGTCCTCACAGTAGTGTGTGAAGGTCTCTGGGCCTGTCAGTCCTCACAGTAGTGTGTGAAGGTCTTTGGGCCTGTCAGTCCTCACAGTAGTGTGTGAATGTCTCTGGGCCTGTCAGTCCTCACAGTAGTGTGTGAAGGTCTTTGGGCCTGTGAGTCCTCACAGTAGTGTGTGAAGGTCTCTGGGCCTGTGAGTCCTCACAGTAGTGTGTGAATGTCTCTGGGCCTGTGATTCCTCACAGTAGTGTGTGAAGCCCTCTGGGCCTGTGAGTCCTCACAGTAGTGTGTGAAGGTCTCTGGGCCTGTCAGTCCTCACAGTAGTGTGGTGAAGGTCTCTGGGCCTGTGAGTCCTCACAGTAGTGTGTGAAGGTCTCTGGGCCTGTCAGTCCTCACAGTAGTGTGTGAAGGTCTTCTGGGCCTGTGAGTCCTCACAGTAGTGTGTGAAGGTCTCTGGCCTGTCAGTCCTCACAGTAGTGTGTGAAGTCTCTTGGGCCTGTCAGTCCTCACAGTAGTGTGTGAAGTGTCATCTGGGCCTGTCAGTCCTCACAGTAGTGTGTGAAGGTCTTGGGCCTGTGATCCTCACAGTAGTGTGTGAAGGTCTCTGGGCCTGTGAGTCCTCACAGTAGTGTGTGAAGGTCTCTGGGCCTGTGATCCTCACAGTAGTGTGTGATGACGGTCTCTGGGCCTGTGAGTCCTCACAGTAGTGTGTGAAGGTCTCTGGGCCTGTCAGTCCTCACAGTAGTGTGTGAATGTCTCTGGGCCTGTGAGTCCTCACAGTAGTGTGTGAAGGTCTCTGGGCCTGTCAGTCCTCACAGTAGTGTGTGAATGTCTCTGGGCCTGTGAGTCCTCACAGTAGTGTGTGAAGGTCTCTGGGCCTGTGAGTCATCACAGTAGTGTGTGAATGTCTCTGGGCCTGTGAGTCCTCACAGTAGTGTGTGAATGTCTCTGGGCCTGTGAGTCCTCACAGTAGTGTGTGAATGTCTCTGGATTTGGGCCTGTGAGTCCTCACATTAGTGTGTGGATGTCTCTGGGCCTGTGAGTCCTCACAGTAGCGTGTTCATAAACTCTCTGTGACCCCTTTGGTTCATTACGCTCTCTGGTTCATTAAGCTCTCCATGACCCCTTTGTTCATTAAGCTGTCTGATTCATTAAGCTCTCCGTGACCCCTTTGGTTCATTGAAGCTCTCCATGACCCCTTTAGTTCATTACACTCTCCGTGTCCCCTTTGGTTCATTAAGCTCTCTTGTTCATTAAACTCTCCATGACCCCTTTGGTTCATTAAGCTCTCAGTGACCCCTGTGGTTCATTAAGCTCTCCGTGACCCCTTTGGTTCATTAAACTTTCCTGTCCCCGTTGGTTCATTAAGCTCTCTGGTTCATTAAACTCTTCATGTCCCCTTTGGTTCATTTAGCTCTCTGGTTCATTAAACTCTCCGTGACCCCTTTGTTCATTAAACTCTCCGTGACCCCTTTGGTTCATTAAGTTCTCCATGAACCCTTTAGTTCATTAAGCTCTCCGTGACCCATTTGGTTCATTATACTTTCCGTGACCCCTTTGGTTCATTAAGCTCTCCGTGACCCATTTGGTTCATTAAACTCTCTGTGACCCATTTGGTTCATTAAACTCTCTGTGACCCCTTTGTTCATTAAGCTCTCCGTGACCCCTTTGTTCATTAAGCTCTCCATGACCCTTTTGTTCATTAAGCTCTCCATGACCCCTTTGGTTCCATGCCATGGCATCTTGGGATTGTCGCATTCCTATGTCGCGGCCACTTTGCCCTGCCTCCCTCCTTTACTCAACCCAAGTTAGACTTCTTTGCCTATCTCAAGATCTGCATATTCATATTTCTGAACCTCTCGTTGGGTTCCCATCTTTGGCGAGGAACTGAATAGCGTACGGTTGAACAAAATTTGCTCATCTGTATTCATGTTTTAGAGCACATGGCAGCCATTTTTTTAATCAATTGCACGCACACTTGACGGGGTAGCTTTGACGGCTCACAAGGACCAATCCATGGTTGTGGTGTACATCAAGGATGTGAGCGGGGGGGGGGGGGGGGTGTGCCTCTGACACAAACCTTTCCGCAATAAGCCTTCAGTATTTTTACTACTGTTTCAAACTGCTCAAAGCAATTGGTGGATTCCCCCTCCATCGGTTGAAAGGGTTTTGGTTTCCCTATATGGTGCTCATTGTTCAGATTGTGAATGAAATCTCCAGAGAAAGCTGACAAAATCGGCTGTTCTTTTACCTTTCCCGAGTGTTGCCCCACTAATTAAGGGATGCACCATTTATGGTGCATGGGAGGAATCACTTATGCCTGGCGTGAATACAACAGGAAAGGATTTCAGGTTTTTTTTGTTTTTTTTTTTGTTTTTTTTGGGTTTTTTTTCTGTCCCAACCTCTGCGCCACCTCAGAGGCAATGCACCCACGCCGCTTATTCCGACACCCCGTCCACAGCCATAGCCCGGTCGGCCCCGCCGCAGCACCGGCACCAGCAATCCACAGGGAGCAGTCAATGTCAAGTCGTCAAGAGGCGACCCACCGGAGGAGACACTGCACTGCCGCCGAGTCATTTCGGTGGTGTTCAGTGGCGCCTGTTCTGATCTAACATACGCAGGACACCACCTACTAAGCCCCCTACTGACGACAATAATTGCTTAGTCGCGGAGCCGGCGTGAGTGAGCTCTCCCTCCGGAGGGCGCCACCACGTCCGTCCAACGACAGCCCCCATGGGCTCGCCGATACCGGCGACCCCGACGGAACCAAACCAAGGCCACAGACGTGGAGAGGACATCGAAACTGAGGTCACCATGAGAGCAGGGCATGAAGGGCCACAGAATTTTGAGACATTTTTTTTTTTTAATGCTGATCAATGAGAATGAGGATGATTAAGATGATGCTACGAATTTCCATTTCGGTCTGAGACTACATGACAGGGCTGTACTCTACGCTTCCTTTCATAATATATCCTGGCGTCAACCAGGCCCGAGAGATACAGGCACCTGCAGTGTTGGTCATGAAATTTGACCAACACTCTCAGAAACGCATCCATTAAGTGGATGAAACTCGACTGTGTGGTCCCAGTCTTCCCAACTGAGTCCGCAGCAAACTCAACTCTGGGTAGGAGCCGGTCGGGGCAGAAAAACCCACATGACTCTGATGGGATTCGAACCCACGACCTCCCAGCCGGGAGTCCGCGACGCTAACCACTTCGCCACGGCGGCTGGTAGGATTTCAGTTTTGGTCACTCACCTTTAAAGAGAAAGTCGTCTTGTTTGTATTTATTATAAAGCGGATTTCAAACACACACACAAAAATGAATTAGACTCTAGCTGGTGTAAAGCTTGTTATTTTTTCGATTTCTTCCTCATATCTTTCTATGAAGACACACACACACACACACACACACACACACACACACACACCACACACACACACACACACAGACGCACACACACACATATATATATATATATATATATATATATATATATATATATATATATATTCAATCATCAACAAAGCTTGCTCTTATGTCTTAGATTGAAGAAATAGGGTGAGATAAGCATTCATATCTGCAGTGGTAGATAATTCTGCCTACTTAACAGTATGTGCTTGAGTGGGTGAATGGGGAATAATAAATGCTTCTCAAAATGAGCCTTCAGCAAGCTTATAGTCTCCAAGGGGGAGACAATCTCCAATGGAGGGGGGGGGGGACTCACTAACATATAACTCCTGGTCAGATACCGATATTTCGAAACCTGATTGTTTCTCCTCAGTGACCGCGGAAAGTGTTAACTTGACTTTTCTGCCTTTTCGGTTTTAAGAAGAATGCTATCCCAGAAGAAGTCTGGTGTGCAATACCGTAGTATGTTTGCTGAGTTTTCAAAAAAACAACCAAAAGTGCCACCTAAGAAGCAAAAGAAAAGATATATATATATATATATATATATATATATAATATATATATATATATATATAAGCAAAGGCTTGCGGACAGGCAATGCAGGTGGTTCTGTTTTTAAGGCAGGCTTTCATGGACCCATTTGCTGCTAATGAAGACTTTTTATGAATATATTCTAAAGCCCTAGTTCAATTCCTGTTTTCTTTCGCACCTCCCCCCCCCCCCCCCCCCCCGCTTTTTTTTTCTCTTTTAAATCAATCTTTGTCAAGTCAGTGTCTTAATGATTGAAAAATTCTTGGCCTGTTACTTTGTTGTTTCTTCCTCTACCAATTTGCCCGATGTGTCGTGTGGTCAATTCATGGAAAACTGCATTTCCTAGGAGATCCAAGAGAAGGCTGTTCTGCAGAACTTATTGACGTGACAAAGCTAGGATTATTGAACAGTAGAGCTGACCACGCTGACTGTTGACACCTTTTGATCTCCCCCGTATCTTTCAATGGATGCACATGCATAGATGAAAAATGAATCACCCCTATACCATTTCTGTTCATGTAATGATTTCAGTTGTTGTGCAGTTTACTTCCTCACAGTACTGTCTTCTCATTTCATTTTCTACGCTTCTCTGGCTGCTTTGGGGCGCTGTCTGCTTTCAGCTGTCACTGGGTTCTGGTTTTGAGCCTTTCATGGTCAGAATCCACAGAATGACAGATGGTGAGAATCCACAGAATGACAGATGGTGAGAATCCACAGAATTACAGATTGTAACTTTCCTTTCACCGCCAAGAGGAGGCTTGTATTCTCCAATAGATGACCAGACATAGATCACAGATTCTCCCCTATACTATTATTCTTTACAGAATGATTTCAGTTTTTACGTAACCTATTTTCTTTAAACTTTTTTTTTTTTTGTTCTCACTGTATTCTTTTACTCTTCGCCGATTGTCTTAGGATGTAACTGGATTCTGTTTTTGAGCCGTTGATGATGCGAATATCTCTGTATCATAGCTAGCATATTTCCTTTTGAGGGCAAGGGAGGACCGCTGTCACACCGGCGGAGAAATTGTTGGCCTGCACTGTTTTTTGTTTGTACTGTAAGAGAGGGAAGGATAGACAGATAATTAGATAAACCGAAAGACGGTCAGGCAGACAGATAGATAAACAGGTGTGTGTGTGTGTGTGTGTGTGTGTGTGTGTGTGTGTGTGTGTGTGTGTGTGTGTGTGTGGGGTGTGCGCGCGCGCGCGCGCGCGCGCTTGCGTGCGTGCGTGCGTGCTGTATGTGTGTGTGTGTGTGTGTGTGTGTGTGTGTGTGTGTGTGTGTGTGTGTGTGTGTGTGTGTGTGTGTGTTGTTGTTGTTGTTGTTGTTGTTGTTTACGTAGTTCGCAAAGTTCTTTAATCTTCCTTGCAATTAGTAGGAGAAGCGCTCGGAATTCACCAGCATGTATCCTGAGTCTTCTTCCTATTAGAAGCAAGTTGACTGTCCTATGTAAATTTGAAGATGTATGCAAAGCTTCCAGATAGATCCCTTACTTCTTCATCTTGCTGAGCAGCATAAAGCACACTGACTTGTACCAGAAACTATAGGCTTTTTTTGTCGGGATGCCAGGACATACTAACTTCAAGCTCTTTTCATCCACATTTCAATACGGCGGAACATAAACCAGTACCTGACATTGTCACATTAGCTGCCTAGAAATATCCGACCACTGCTGTCCGATTCTGCACGAAAGGCATCCATGAAGACGCAAGTGCTGTACACTCCACCAACATGACTCACCTGGTTTAGCCATACCCCATCCCACCCACTGTCCCAGCTCTTGATCTTAAAAACAAACAAACAAACAAACAAAACATGAATGACAAGAGCATTGATAAATTCTATGACCGGAAGAAAAAAAAGGGGAAATCCTATGAGTCAGACTGTCAGCAATGGTCAAGCCAATGTTCAATCTCAGTGGTTGAATTTATGGGGAAACAAACGATATTCCACTGTAAACTACTCTGCCATTTTGGGTGCTCAGAAATCAGCCAGTTGTTATTGTGTGTTGCTAGTGATGTATTTCGTGGGTCTAGTGAACGTTTTAAGTCTGAGGGGAATGTTCATTCAAAGGAGCTCATCCTAAAAGCCTTTGGTTGTTCACATTCCATTCTCGGGCTACTGTCGGTGTCTGCAAAACGTCATTGCTGTTAAACCTACATCCTATTCGTCTTTCGGGTAAACGTTGTTGCAAAACACGTTTGCTGTCTTTGCTGATTTTTCCCAATAATGCACAAAAACAAATGCCGACACTCTCTCCCTCCTCTCCGCTTTGTGGTAAAGTCCCGAAAACAGATCATTAGTATCAGACAAACTAATATGAGGGGAGGTGATCCAGACACTTGAATTACGGAAGTTTTCGACAGAGGATGATTTAGCTCCCTTAACTTTTATTTTCACCGTGTTTATTCAATATCTCCTAAATCAATTACACTTTCATTTTTCATTTGTTTGCTTATTGGTTACATGCATATCTGTTTCTTTACAGTTTTTTTCTTCTTTTTTTTCGGGCAGAGTGGTGTGACTGTTGACACTGTAACTGATGTGTGGCAGGGTGGTGTGACTGTTGACACTGTAACTGATGTGTGGGCAGAGTGGTGTGACTGTTGACACTGTAACTGATGTGTGGGCAGAGTGGTGTGACTGTTGACACTGTAACTGATGTGTGGGCAGGGTGGTGTGACTGTTGACACTGTAACTGATGTGTGGGAGAGTGGTGTGACTGTTGACACTGTAACTGATGTGTGGCAGAGTGGTGTGACTGTTGACACTGTAACTGATGTGTGGGCAGGGTGGTGTGACTGTTGACACTGTAAGTGATGTTGGGCAGAGTGGTGTGACTGTTGACACTGTAACTAATGGTGGCAGGGTGTGTGACTGTTGACACTGTAACTGATGTGTGGGCAGGGTGGTGTGACTGTTGACACTGTAAGTGATGTGTGGGCAGAGTGGTGTGACTGTTGACACTGTAACTGATGTGAGGGCAGTGTGGTGTGACTGTTGACACTGTAACTGATGTGTGGGCAGGGTGGTGTGACTGTTGACACTGTAACTGATGTGTGGGTAGAGTGGTGTGAATGTTGACACTGAGGGTGGGCAGGGTGGTGTGACTGTTGACACTGTAAGTGATGTGTGGGCAGAGTGGTGTGACTGTTGACACTGTAACTGATGTGTGGGCAGGGTGGTGTGACTGTTGACACTGTAACTGATGTGTGGGCAGGTGGTGTGACTGTTGACACTGTAACTGATGGGTGGGCAGGTGGTGTGACTGTTGACACAGTAACTGATGTGTGGGCAGGGTGGTGTGACTGTTGACACAGTAACTGATCTGTGGGCAGGGTGGTGTGACTGTTGACACTGTAACTGATGTGTGAGCAGGTTGGTGTGACTGTTGACACTGTAACGGATGTGTGGGCAGGGTGGTGTGACTGTTGACACTGTAACTGATGTGTGGGCAGAGTGGTGTGACTGTTAACACTCATGTGTGGGCAGAGTGGTGTGACTGTTGACACTGTAACTGATGTGTGGGCAGAGTGGTGAGACTGTTGACACTGTAACTGATGTGTGGGCATGGTGGTGTGACTGTTGAGAGTGTAAGTATAGGTGTTCAGAGTGGTGTGTTTGTTAACACAGGAACTGTAACTAATGTATGGGCAGGGCAGGTGCTTCTTGACTGTGTATATTGTCTGTGTTCATGGTGTTTTGACTGTCGACACTGTAACTATACTGCTCAGGGTGGTGTGGCTGTTGACACTGTAACTATATTGTTCAGGGTGGTGTGACTGTTGACAGTGTAACTATATTGTTCAGAGTGGTGTGACTGTTGGCAGTGTAACTACATTGTTAAGGGTGGTGTGACTGTTAGCAGTGTAAATATATTGTTCAGCGTGGTGTGGCTGTTGACAGTGTAACTATGTTGTTCAGGGTGGTGTGACTGTTGACACTGTAACTACATTGTTCAGGGTGGTGTGCCTTTTCGTGCGGGAGATGAATGCAGGACGACGTCAACACAACCTGTTCTTCACCTGCATCTGGATCTTGGACATCCTGTCCTACATCAACGCCACCTTCAACGTCGCCATCTACTACACCATGGGGTCCCGCTACAGACAGACCTTCTGGCAGCTGATGACGTGCAGGGGACACAGGAAGGACTGCCGCCACAAAGAACAAAAGACCTCCGTCCAGACCAGCTCTGTAAACTTTGGCTCTCATAGATAAATGGCGATGTCGCTGGACTTGGGACTACGAGCGAAGGTCATCCAAGTAATCCGATGAACCAGAAAAAAAAGTGTTCACGCTTGAACGAACACATGCTATGCTAACTTGTCTACATGAGTAGGCATCTTGTAAGGTAGTAGGCATCTTGTAAGCTATTAGTGATATTCAAAGTGTTCAGGAAGTCAGCCTCCTGGATAAATAAAGACATGATATGCTATGCATGTCTATGTGTGTTGACGTTACATGTCAGCTACTAAACAAATTATACAAGCTAGCCAAAAAACATATTTACAAACAACCTCAAAACAAACGCACAGGTTTTTTTTTTTTTTTGATGTGACAATAGGTTGGGAAACAGAAAGGACAAGACAGAAGAAAGAATTAATCGTGAACGCTATGCATTGTAAGCGTATCGTTCACAGCCAAGTCCATGAGTTCATAACAATGACACTTAGCTGGGTAGATCCGCAAACAGCATTCTGATAAATAGTCTGCACTTCCATTTCATATGTATTAAGGTTGTTTGTAAGGAAAGGCGTGAGACACGACTTTATTCGATCTTAATACCAAGTACATACGGAGCTTAGGACATATGGTCACGAATCGGGGTTGCAGGAATGTTGTCCTTAAGTCCGTGACAGACTTCGAAACAACGAACATGAAGAAAAAAACACAGACGAGAGACAGGTTTGAACATATTTGTTTATTCTTTGGCTTCTTTGTGTTTGACTTTCACGACAGATCTCTGGGAGGAAGCGTGATACACTTCTGACATTGCTTGAAAGGAGGGAAGAATGAAAAGGAGGAGTTGGGGGTGGAGGAGGCGGAGTTTATATGGAAGGAGAATGTGATATATGGAAGGAGAATGTGATATATGGAAGGGGAATGTGATATATGGAAGGAGAATGTGATATATGGAAGGAGAATGTGTCATATGGAAGGAGAATGTGACATATGGAAGGAGAATGTGAATATGGAAGGAGAATGTGACATATGGAAGGAGAATGTGAATATGGAAGGAGAATGTGATATATGGAAGAGAGAGAATGTGATATATGGAAGGAGAATGTGATATATGGAAGGAGAATGTGACATATGGAAGGAGAATGTGACATATGGAAGGAGAATGTGACATATGGAAGGAGAATGTGATCATATGGAAGGAGAATGTGACTATATGGAAGGAGAATGATAGCGCCCGTTGAAAACTTTGTGAGTAAACATCATATTGCCTAAAAAAAAAAAAAGAGTTCCCTTTCGACCCCTTTCTCTATTCCTACTTTGACATTTCATCACGCATTGTCCATCGGCTGACGTCTGATCTGTTTATTCGGGGAAAATTTCCTCACTGATGCTTCCTCTCTCCCCCACCCCATCCCTTTTTCCTCTCTCTCTCTCTCTCTCTGACTCTCTCTCTCTCTCTCTCTCTCTCTCTCTCTCTCTCTCTCTCTCTCTCATGACAAATATTCAAGCTCAAAGGCATTTGTGAAAGAATGAAACCATCTATATTTATGATGTTTTACTAATAAGTGGCATAAGACAGCTTCTCAAGATTTCGACTCCGAGTTTGTGGCCTTAAAAACTGTATTCAGTGGTTTCAAAATGACCAAACAGATATTAATTGCCCATCATGTGGAAATGGATTCGAAAATGAAACTCATATGTTATTTTACTATACCACTTATGATGATATCCGTAAAAAAATGTGCCATACTGGAATCCTTCCCCAACATTCCCTATCAGAACAAAGTTATAAAAATCCTTTCCAGTAGTAATGAAACTGTTATTAAATCTGTCGCTAAATTTATAGCACAGGCAATGAAGATAAAAAAGAGTACGTTAGAATTAATGTGCGATACATTTAACTTTAAAAAAGTAACTATTCAAGATGATCCTGTATCAATGTGTGTGTGTGTGTGTGTGTGTGTGTGTGTGTGTGTGTGTGTTGTTTGTGCGTGTGTGGGTGGGTGCTGTTTGTGGCGCGCGTGCGTTTGTGTGTGCGTGTACGTTTATGCATGTGTGAAATCAGTAAATAATATTGATATGTACATACAATTGTCTTAAGGTTATAATGCTATGACAATAAAATATTTGTCTTGTCTTTGTCTTCTCTCTCTCTCTCTCTCTCTCTCTCTCTCTCTCTCTCTCTCTCTCTCTCTCTCTCTCTCTCTTAAATCCTGCTGGCAGTTCACTTGCTTCTTTCTCCCAAGATCCAGGATCAGCCATACACGTTTCTCGTGACAGTTAAAGTCTGGGTCTGAGAATCAGTTTTCAGATTCAGACTTTAACTGTCACGAGAATCATTCATTGTTTGTACGGAGCATAGTAATGATATCATCATGGCAACTCAAGAATTATATTTCGAGCATAATTCATGGAGGCCCGAGGAACACATTATTATCTTTTCATGTACATTCACAAACTGATTGGCAATAACGATTTGTCGGTGGTCATTGACAAGCATTTCACTTGGTCGTACATGTTGGGGTCCGGAATATCTTTTCAGACTTAACAGCTTGCATCTGAAGCAGCTGTTCAGATAAAGAGATTCATTTTCGACCACGTCACATGCAGAAATTATCTGTTTTTTGTACTAGTGTTTCTAGATGGTTTCATCTTTTTATTGGTTTCATTTATATGTTTTTTGGTGTGTGTTTTTTTTAACCTTTTCTGCATTTGTAAGCGCTTAGGGTTTATGATGTAAGATTAAGCGCCATAGATGATCATTATATTTGTCGCGCACGCTTAATGTGCTTGATAACATTTTACACTGCATTACTCAAAAGCTTTAGCAAAATCACACTTGACAGAATGATCAATATCGCTATAACATTTCCAGCTATCCCGTATATGAAAGTAGCTCCAAATCATGGTGGTCGTGTTAAGCAAATATTGTTCTCAATAACGTTTTCCATATTACAAACCGATCATTTTAAAAAGAATATGTCATTACTTACGATCATTGCTTTGTTATTCTGATTTATGAAAATATTGTAATAAATATTAGGGTACATTCTGTCAAGACAGGGCAATTTAATGACAGAAGTCAAGATATAAATAAATGTACTAATAAATGTATAGCGAACAAAGGCCACATTGCTAAATATTGTTTAATACAACAATATGGGTTTATGAGTAATGGCGAGAAGTGAAGATGTAAAGAAATGATTACTAATTGCATATTAATCAAAGCTCAGATCTGCAAAATATTGTTCAGTACAAGAAGATGAATTTATGATTAGCAGAGCAAGTGAAGGCAGAAAGATCCCTACAAACACCAAACCAATGAATTGTAAACTCTTTCTGTGTTGCCAAATATAGAAAGCTGGCACTAACTGTGGGAAATCGGAAATGGAATCGTCAAATAAAGGAAGAAGTGAAGTATGTTGCACCAAAGAAGATGCCGTCACCGTTGTTAATGACAGACATTTAGAATACGTTAACATAAACACATAAGCATTCAGTGAAGCGTACCACAGGAAAGTGTACAATTATGAGTTCACATGGGCGCCTGGATCGGCGTCACAAACCGCATTTCAGCTCCTCAGCACGGCTGACTCACATGCATCTACTACACTTATCCAAAGCAAAGACTGCGGAAGCAAGAATTCACTTTTTTATTTCCCTTTACCAAACTTTGTCAACAAAACAAAGCAAAATATTTCACAATTTCGCAAAATTCACAAACGTAGCTGCATGACACCATAGACGAAGTTCAATTTCTTTTTTCTACAAAATGCAGTATAGAGTTAATGCATTTCAATTTTCTTCTTTTTCTTAGTTATTAAACAGTTGCAGCTCAAATATTTATTCTTTAAAGATTCCACCAACCGGGATTAAGTGTCCAGGAGGAAGAAACTTGAGTCGCAGGATTGGACGCTGAGGTTTTCCATAGGGAATCAATATTCTAACCAAGGAATCCCTAGCAGATTCTGTCTGCGCTACATCAAAATTGGCCACCCTGCGACCCCAAGGAAAACTAGGTTTTCCTGTTACAACCCCCGTAAGGTTGAAAAATAGATTGACGACTCGGCCCAAGCCAACCTCCCGTCTTACAACTCCTGGACTGTCCTACATATCGGGAACGCATCCCACCTACAAAACAGTGAGCTTCTCTGAGCCACCACGTGACTCAGCGTCCAATGGAAGTTAGGGATTCAAACACTGTTTACCTACGGCTTGTTTTCTTGTCACAAGTTGAAAACATCACCCATGCTCATACGTTGTCATGACAATCGGTAGATGAGGAAAAGTTCTGGAGACGAGACAAGGAGGAAGACATGAGGGATACGTG
The DNA here is from genome assembly GCA_033310375.1 of Conus canariensis. Classification (NCBI taxonomy): domain Eukaryota; kingdom Metazoa; phylum Mollusca; class Gastropoda; order Neogastropoda; family Conidae; genus Conus; species Conus canariensis. The sequence continues at coordinate 2,437,627 of CM065726.1, forward strand.
AGTGTGTGAGTGAGGTACTTTTGTGTGAGGGTTGGATACGAGTGGGGGTGGGGATGGCAATGGAAAAGGCAGGGAAGATGGTAAGTGTGGCGAGGGTGGAGATGGAGGAACGTGAAGAATAGGAAGACCTGGATGGAAACAGCCTTCCCCTGTGACAGATGACAATGCTGAAACAGATGTCAAGGTAAGGGTACTGCTGCCATGTTTTAACAGTGCTTCACTGAAAAAAAAAGGAACAAGGGGAAAGTAGATTGTGGAGATGGGGAGAGTGAGGGAGAAAAGGGGATTGGGCACAGGGAAGGAGGGGGAGGAACACCGGTGACTGAGGAGCTGAATGAACCAATAGAGAGCAGAACTAAGCCATTTTGAAAACAACTGCGTCTGATGCTTCAGTCCTCTGATACCATTTTGAAGACAATTGCGTCTGATGCTTCAGTTCTCTGATGACTGCCGCAGAATGTTCACAGGAGTTATCAGTTGTAGTCAAGTGGTCATGTGACGTGAAAATGTAAAACCATCTTCCTAGGCTTTCTAAAACTGGCCCAGCACAGGATCAAGAATCCACACTACCACGTGGCCAAGCACACCCCAGACATATCGGCCTGTCTAAAGTGAAAGTGGACCAGTCACCAGCAACCAGAGCAAGATTCACATCTCCTCTTCAGGTAAGCTAAGTCAAATGGACTCCAACTCAACTCATCAAGAGCATCCCTCTCTTTATGATGAGATAACTGGGGAAAAGTCAGCCCAAACTAAAACTGATTTGACTGAAAATCTAGTGAATTGTATATTTTGCTCTTGTATCTACAAGTAGATTAGCAAGCTGATTTGAGAAAACTGTCAAACTCGTCCACTGCGAAAATCATTGTGCTCAGTTAAAGCATTTCATATCATTGCTTGATTGTGGAAACAAGAATCAGGCTAAATTAAAAAAAAAAATGATATACTAAATAATACCTATGTTATTCAAACAAGATTTATGTGCTCGGTCCCTTCTCCGTGTATTCCACCCACTAGTCGTCTTTCACCTGTCTGTGGTTGATTCTGTATGTTACCCCATGGTTTAACAGATGTGGGTTAAATGTGCATGTTGTCGTCCACAAACAGTGACGCTTTCTCGGTGAAAATGAAGGTATAACAACAAAACATCAGCACAATAAAGACTGTCATGAAATACATGTGAGTTTGAAAAAAGGGAGTGGTTATATCGTTTGTATGAGGTAACGAGGTCTGTGAGACTTAACAAAGAAGGACATCCTTTCTGTTTCCTCTCCTTTATACATATTTGTTCAAATGAAAGAATTTACCACCTTTTTTCCATGTTGGGAATTCTTTATCTTAACCATTTTGTGAATGGTGCATTTAATTCGTAGGATAATTTTTGTCAAATTCACGTAAAACATCAAAGAACTTCCGCCGTTATCCCCCCGTGCGAGAAACAGCTCATGGAACTGAATCGACAGTCCCATTCTCAGTGGTGGGTGAGATGATCTCGAGCATTGATCGATCACTGCAGTGCATCGTCTTTTTATCGACAGCAACAGGCGTCTTATCTTCACCTGAAGGTATTATTCCACGTTGCACTCAGCTCTGTAGTCAGCTGATCCGTGGTCTGCAGCTGGTTTGGAAGGGCGCGCACCTGCTTGCTCAGATGATGCCGAGGTGTTCTATCGGATTATGAGACGGAGACTCAGGCAGAGAGATGGCCAAGGATTCATTACATTAACATTTAGAGCGTCAAGTCGTTTTTGTGCTACAAATGATCAATGAACTGGCGTGCTCTTGTGCTTGAACACCATGCACCAGCAACATTCCATGCCTCACTATGTGGAGAATGGAGATAGGGTTGACGTCCCTCCCTGTGGAATTAATAATGTTTAGTACATGGAATGTATTGTATCGACATGCACCTGTCACACGTCCTTGTCGACACCCTTTGTTTGTCTGCGTGTCTCTTTCCAGCACCTTTCCACCAATTTGACCACCACCCCACCCCACTCCCCCATTTGCTCAGTTCTTGTTTTGTTCTTCTTGTTTTTGACCTTCTTTTTTGTTGCTGCTGTTGTTGTTGTTCTTGATTATCTTCTTCTTCTTCTTCTTCTTCTTCTTCTTCTTCTTCTTCTTCTTCTTCTTCTTCTTCTTTCTTCTCCTCCTCCTCCTACCCACTCTTTTTTTCACTTTCTGTAATTATGTGTCATTTCTTCTTTATTTCATATTAAACATTTTTTCAAGTGTGGACATATAGCTGGCCACGTTTTTTAAATCATTTGATGCAAAATGTGCGGGTGGGATCATAGGATTCAGCAGAAACAGTGCTGCCTACCTTCGCTGGTACATGACACGTCATGTCAGAGCTTCTTTTTTAGCTGCAACACTTGAGATGGCTGGCATGACTGGGGATGATGTCAAAGTTCACAAAGACCTGGCCTCGTTTCCGTCCGGCGGCCATTTTGGTCGTGCAGCGAACATGTGAAGATAATTCTTTAAACCCTACCGATTATATTAAATCACAATCAAATTACCACCAACTGTCTTTCTATGAACAGCTTTTATCTGCCTTGCAGGAACGTGTTTTGATACAACTGATCACTGATAAAAGTCATTGCTGCTTAACTTTGCTGTTTGTTATGCTGTAAAGCGCCTCTGTATCTGTTAATGGCTTAGAATTATTCTTTAGATGTAGACAAACATCATTACATTCGCAGTGGAACATAAGAATACTCAGGCAGGCTGAAAAATAATGAGTAAAAAGGACCCATGAAATGGACGGACACTCCCACCACGTTCGTTGCCTCTGCGAAGTTAGATTAAGAACAACGGAGAAATACAGACCTGAGAAAAGTATGTCCTGCTCTAACGTGGAGAAAAAAGACAAACATACGTACTTTTAGAAACCAGGAACACCAGGAAGGCTGTGCTAGAGAGTTGCCCCGTTTCCAGCACGATCATGACGACCTGTCTTCTTGGCGAAGCTCACTGTGTAATTGACAGTGGTTGTAGACCGCCATTTGGTGTCCATGACCATTTTCTTATCTCGAATCCAAATGATCAGATACCTAAATGGCGGGGACAACAGCCTGCCATATCTGTAGCCATTTTCTTATCTCGAATCCAAATGATCGCAGATACCTAACTGGTGGGGACAACAGCCTGTCATATATGTGACCATTTTCTTATCTTGAATCCAAATGATCACAGATACCTAAATGGTGGGGACAACAGCCTGTCATATAGGACCATTTTCTATCTGAATCCAAATGACACAGATACCTAAATGGTGGACAACACCTGCCATATCTGTGTCCAGATAGCAAACCCCCCGGAGTCAAAGACCGCCGTGTTGACACGTGTCAGCTGGTTTAGTCAGGATGCTGAAATGGACGGGTGCCATTGCCCGCAGTTTTAGTCTTACACATCACTTCTTATGTATGGCGATGGAAACATATCTGTGATACTGAATTAACAATAAATCAAAAAACAACTGTAACAGTACAGACAGTTACACGTTCAGATGCGTTGTCTTCAACATCTGAATCTACTTACGTCAACAACACTGCACTCTGTATGTCAACAACACTGCGCTCTGTATGGAAAAGAAATACGCTGACTACATCAGTCAGCCAAAAATATTAATGCCGTAGTCAAGACGAAAGTACCTGATCAAGCGCAAATCATGTCATACGTGATTACTTGCCAGTCTCGCAAACATTTTTT
>CM065726.1:2443840-2448840 GCA_033310375.1 Conus canariensis
CCTCAGAAGATCGGGTTTTAAACAGTTTTTATAGGGTTTGGTGTTTTTAACGGTTTTTAACTGTTATAAATAACGTTTCTTAACTGCCAAATAACAGTTCTAATTTTCGAGAAGTAGCCCCGTACCTGTGCAATGTCACAATCGCCATTTGATGAAAAGCAGAGGAAAAAGATGTCTTTGAAACAGTTATAACAGTTTTTTAACGGTTTTTAACGGTTTTATTTTTTTAGAGATTAGCCCCAAACCATCCTCGGGTCACAATGTGGGAATTTTTTTTAAAAATAAGCCACAGAAGACTCAAAAAGAAGAATTAATCGCCCTACTCAGGGAAAAACAAATACCTAGTTCCAAACTCATGGACCAAAACGATGAGAAGCGGTACCTATCTGTTCGGGCATGCAAATAAAATGTTCACAAATACCAAAACGGCAGTCTATCACCTAGTACCTGGAAATCCGGAGGTGAGAGATAAACCATCATTTTCGTATTGTGACCATTTTGGTATCAAATTACGAACAATGGTTAGGAATACCAAACGAGGCCAAGTTAGTTATGAATATCAAAACAGCGGTCTACAATACGAATACATTGCCAGAATGGGTTGAAGTTCAGATGATGAACCTTCCTGGCTACGTGGCATTTACTTTGCTGGTAACTGATTTATTACCCGTAACTGGATTTGGCCAAAAATAGCAAATGGAACGGGTATTTCATTTCATGGTATTCTTTGCTAAACACTATCAATATCAAAGCAGAATAGAACAAAAATCTCCAAAACTGGAAGTATTCCTCGATAAGCTGAAATATAGACATAGAACTGTAGAGCATATTGTATAAGGCGATTTTATTTTCAGCTGGCTCCAATATAAGTCGATGTTTGCAGTCCCAGAGTGAGTTCTGAACGCGCATTAAATTTGTACACCACCTTATTATCAATATGATTGCAGCCCTCTAGAACTGTTATTACTTCGCTCAAGACAGCCCCAGGGAAAATTGTATAGAACATCTAAAAATCAAATCATGGAAACTTTCATAATACACTCGGCTTGCATAATATGATTCTCTCTCTCTCTCTCTCTCTCTCTCTCTCTCTCTCTCTCTCTCTCTCTCTCTCTCTCTCTCTCTCTCTCCCGTGGGTGGGTGGGTGGGTGTGGGTGTGTATGTGTGTGTGTCTCTCTCTATGTCTCTCTCTGCCTCTCTGTTTCTCTCTCTCTCTTCTCTCTCTCTCTCTCCTCTCTCTCTCTCTCTCTCTCTGTGGGTGGGTGTGGGTGTGTATGTGTGTGTGTCTCTCTCTCTATGTCTCTGTCTCTCTCTGTCTCTCTGTCTCTCTGTTTCTCTCTCTCTCTCTCTCTCTCTCTCGGTGTTCTTCTGGGACCCACCGGGGTCAAGGTCTGGCGCAGATGCAGCGCGCGCCACAACACCACGCCCGCGGCGCGACAGACAAGCGCTCACATGTGGCAAACAGGGTCAAGACAGAGTTAGCCTAGTAGAGGGGGAGAGGGAGAGGCGCCCGGCTCGCGGCAAACAACTCTGGACGAAACAGTGCGGATCCACTGAAGTAGTACAGCGTTGACGGACAGCGAGGAGGTGGGCAGAGCTGGTGGGGAGGAGGGAGAGAAGGGAGGTCAACGCACAACAAACAAAGCTCTACGCTCACACACCAGTAGCACGAAGGCACCCAGTAAAACAACCAGTAGCACACGCACGAACCCAACTACGAAGGAAAGAAAAAGCAAAGAAATGAGGGGTAGGCCACGGCCGTACACAGGGACCACAGACTACACGAACTCAAGATAACAATGAAAAGACACCAGAATACGGCATGAGTGTGCGAACGAGAGAAGGAGAGAGTGGGAACGAAAGAAGAAAGGAAGACGAGAGTGGAAAAAGAAACCTATCCTTTGTATGTTGGAATGTGGGGGGATTATTAGATAAATTAAACGGAACCAGACTTTTTAGAATTTATCACATCTTTTGATCTGTGCTGTTTAACAGAAACATTTACTTCTAAATTTTTCGATTTCGAATTAAAATTCCAGGACTTTTTGCAATTACATTGTCCAGCGGTGAAATTTACTAGAATGGGAAGACCCTCAGGGGGAACAATCCTGCTGATAAAAAAGAGTTATCTGAATATGTCCAACTGATAAATACTGACATGGAAAATGTACTCTGTGTGAAGTTAATGAAAAGTCTATTGCATTGTGAAAAAGACATTTTGTTTTCAGGGACATATGTACATCCAGTAGATAGTCGATATTATTCTGACAAAGATTACTCATGCACATTGGAACTAATTGAACAATACATATTTGCACAAACAGAACAAGGAAACAGCTTCCATTATCATTGGAGGAGATCTCAATGCTCGTATTGGGGAATGGAGCTTGAGCATCGATGATGAAAATGAGATAACAGGAAGAGAGCAGGACGTGTATGCACGGAGGTCTAAAGATCCCCACACAAATGGTTTTGGCAAGAAACTAATCGAATTTTGTATAACATTTAATGTAACTCCACTAAATGGTCTGTGCATGGGAAAGTTCGACGATGCATACACGTTTTACTCCGAAAGGGGTAACAGCATTATAAATTACTATATATGTTCTGTTGAACTGTTAGAAAATGTGAACAAGTGTCAGATAGTAGAGAGAGAGTTGAAGCTCAGCATATGCCTATTATGACGGAATTACAAAGCACACTATCTAATGCACAAGAGAACGAGGGCAAGAAATCTTACGTGAAGAAACTAAAGTGGGATCCCACAAAACAACAACAGTATGTCCAGTTCACAGAATCGGAAGAGGCAAAACAAAAAATGGAGCAAATAACAGAAGAAATAGAAAGAGATGTAGACACGAGTATAGACAGATTTAATAAGCTATTAAAAGAGGCAGGGAAAGACATGTATAAAACAATAGGTATAGGATGAAAATATAAGACTACAAACAGCTGGTACGATAAAAAAAATGCCAATCAAAAAGAAAGAAGCACTGACACGGACGAAAAAGGACAAAAACCCAACCATTTATGACGAAAGGAGAGAGGCATACAGGAAGAAAAGAGCACTATACAAAGAAACAATTAGAGAAAAGAAAAAACAGTATAAAAAGCAAACATACGACACACTAGTACAAAATCGCAAGGACAGCCGAATGTTCTGGAGCACCATAAAAAGTGTTAGAAGAAAGAAGAACACATTACCATCTGTTAATATTACACAGTGGAAAGCGCATTTCGAAAGCATCTTGAACCCACAAGACACAGAAATACTAAACGATAGAGAAGTAGGACCACAAGAAGAAGAAGTGTTGAACGAAATTCATGTACAAGAATTAGACGAAGAGATAACCGAAAACGAAGTAAGATTAGCTACAGAAAAATTTTTAAAAAGGCAAATCACCAGGCATTGATGAAATCCCTCCTGAATTTCTCAAAATTATAGGTCAAAATATAGTGCCATTCTTAACGGAATTATTCAATAAGTTATATCAAGATAGCTACGTCCCCATAGAATGGTCAAGGGCGGTGTTCATACCACTACACAAGAAGGGAGATAGACAGAACCCCCCAAAATATAGAGGAATATCCTTAGTATGCATCATAAGCAAGATTTACACAGCAATCTTAAACAGAAGACTATATGATTGGGCAGAAGCAGAAAATAACATTAGCAAAGAACAGGCAGGTTTCAGGAAAGATTTCTCAACAGTAGACCATATTTTCACACTAACATCTATGACAAGTAACTGCCTATACGGCAGAAGAAGAAGTAAATTATACGTAGCCTTCATTGATTATCAGAAAGCGTTTGATACAGTAAATAGAGAAAAACTTTGGGAAATCCTACAGAAACACAAAATATCTACGAAGATGATTAACATGCTAAAAGCTATCTATAAAACAGTACAAGCATGTGTAAGACATGAAACTGAACTAACAGAATTCTTCGAATGTCCCGCAGGAGTGAAACAAGGGTGCTTACTGTCCCCCCTAATCTTTTCATTACTAATTATAGAAGTTGCAGACAATGTCACAGCTAAAGGAAGACACGGATATCAATTCTTACCCGGAAACGCAGAAATATTTTCACTTCTATTCGCTGATGACATAGCTTTGATTAAGAACCTACAGGAAGCCTCGGTCCGCATTGGACTAAAGATTAATCTTCAAAAAGCAAAGGTTATGGTCTTTAGAAAAGGAGGATACCTTGGCAGACTGGAAAAATGGAACGGAAGAAATTGAGGTAGTAAACAGCTACAAATATTTAGGTTTCACTCTAACGACTAAACTCTCAGTAGATATTCACTTTCAGAATATGCAGGAAGGGCGAAAGGGAAAACAGGTGAAATAATGAAAACAATGCATAGTTTAGGACACTTAGATATAAATATATTTTTTAAGCTATTTGATACACAGGTCAAGCCACTGCTACTGTGCGCAGCAGAAGTATGGGGTTTGACTCGTTAGGAATTAGGATTAGGAATAAATGAACTGCATGGCAATAAAAAAAATATACAGACAATCAAGCTATAATAACATGCCCCTTCTGCCCAACAGTAGAAACAGAAATGCACTTCTTAATGTGGTGTCCAAATTACAGGCAATTACGAACAAAATACAGTATTCAAACACTTCAGTAATAGGAATGCAGTCACATTGGAAAGTTTGCTACAAAACGATAACACTGAAACCATAAGAGATATTGCAATGTATATCTTCTATGCCTTAAAAACCAGAGAAACCCATATGTAATAGTAATACTGACGATATATGAAGAATAGAAATTCTAAACAGAAAACAAAATATGTTACAATCAACGTTTCAATCTTTTTTTTTTTTTTTTTTTTTTTTTTTTTTGTCATGTTGAAATGTATGTTGCGTATTCCTGTGGACGGACCGAGGGCCACACAATAAATGGCGCGGCGTGAAAGCGCGCGTCAAGCGTCAAGCGTCTCTCTCTCTCTCTCTCTCTCTCTCTCTCTCTCTCTCTCCTGCCA
>CM065726.1:2453840-2498840 GCA_033310375.1 Conus canariensis
CGCGCCAGTGACCCAATACGAAAGTGGGAAGGATCACTTGAGGGCAGGGAAGAGGGCAAATTTAGACTTTTCAATGCCATGACAACCAAGTATTTAAAACTACCGCAGGCATATCCTCAATGTTGTTATCTTCAAGATTTATATATACTGTACACAAACAAACGCTTTACAATTACATGGTGTCTACTTGCCTAGAGTAAAGTTGTTTTTTATTTTGTTAAAACAACACCAAAAGCTAAATAACAAAGTGTATCTTACATTACTTTTTAGCCACTACTTTTTAATAAATATTTGTTTTAAATGCTTTTAGATTTAAATATAAAATGCAGATTTTAATACATAAAATTGGAAAAAAGATTATTTGGGGTGGGGAATTTAGCCGCCTAAATTTATACAATGCCGCGTGACGGCTAACGCCTGCACTAAACGACGCCGGTGGGGAATTTAGCCGCCTAAATTTATACAATGCCACGTGACGGCCTGCAGTAAACGACGCCCCGACTCCGTTATGTGTAACTCGACACGAACCAGCAAACAGTGCGACGCTTCGACTCGGCAATTATGCAGTTGGGTAAGCCGTGACCTAGAATTAGTAGAGTACTACATAAAGGTAGCAAACCCTTCAGAAGTGAAGAGGAGTTGTCTCCCCGGAAAAGAATGTAACAATTAATTGTGTTTTATCCTTTATGAAAAAAATCGTCATTAAGTCGTTCTAGGTTCTTATTCAAGTTGGCATCACGTTCTTATTCAAGTTCTTATTTAAGTTCTTAACAAGTTTTTATTCAAGTTCTTATTTAAGTTCTTAACAAGTCAACATCAAGTTCTTAACAAGTCATCATCAAGTTCTTAACAAGTTCTTATTCAAGTACTTATTCAAGTACTTATTCAAGTTCTTAACAAGTCGTCATCAAGTCAACATCAAGTTCTTGTTCAAGTCGTCATTAAGTTCTTATCAAGTCGTCATCAAGTTCTTATCAAGTTCTTATCAAGTTCTTATTTAAGTTTTCATGAAGTCGTCATCAAGTCGTTATCAAGTTCTTATTCAAGTCACTTATAATTATTTATTAAGTTCTTGAAATATTACTGCATATCAAATGGATCAAAATGAGATTTTGTTGTTGGCAGTTCTGGTATTCTTTTTTGTTCAGATTTTGTATTTAGTGGCTGTGATTTTTTGGGCTGCTTTGGTTTTTGCTGTCTTTCTTTATATGTTTTATAAACGTAATAACCACCCCCACCAACAGCAATGACGCCAAAAATGCCAACTCTTTTAATCCAAATAATCCATGATGATGTTGCGGGACTTGAAACAACTTGTTCTTGTTGTGGCTCTGAAACAACTGGTGTTTTTTCATTATGAGTTATATGTTGTAACTCTAATTTTCTTTTTTTGTTCCACTCTGCTAATTTTTTTCCTGCTTCAACGCGCCCAGGATTCTTTTCACGGGTCACTTTCTCCATCAACGTTTTCTGCTCGGTCATTTTTAAGGGAAATAAAATCTATATGATTAAACGTAATTAACCCCATAATTACTGGTGACAATAATGTTCCAAATCTGTAATATAGATCACATCCTAGAGACTCTAATGACTTTGTTAAAACTGGATCCTGCGTTAAATCATACATAAAATCTTGTTCAGAATCAATGGGCGCAAATCTACTAACTAGTTTAGTGTACAAACTAAGAACAGTTTGTCCGACACTTTTGACCATTCTTGACCCCAGTTGCGCTTCATACCTGTTGTGATACTTTACAATGTCTTGTGGCGACATCTGTTGAATCTGTTCTATGCTGAATTCATTTCCGAGGTACTGTTTTGTTTTTCCACACGCCGCCAAAGAATACAGCCTTTCCTTTTGGCGCATAATAGCTTGGTCATCAACTTGATTATTTGTAATCATAAGTTCAGGAAGTAAATCATCGCAGTTCATGTTTTATTAATAATAAATATTATTTTATTTTTTAAAAATGAGCACCGAAAAAACTGTTGCCAACCTCGTATACCATTCTGCTGTTATTGGAGGTCTAAGTGTAGGATACACAATGCTTCGTAAAAGCTTGTTAAGAATAAAACCAGCAGATCTTGGCAAGCTAGATTTTGAAGACTCAGCAAAGTTGATTGCTGTCATTACAGCTTCATTTGCTACGAAAGATTTTCTAGTTAAGCAAGGAATAATTCCAGAAAATATAAATATGTAAAAAAAAATACATTTATAAAAATGGCTTCACTCGTAATGATGATAGGCGGCGCAGTGGTCAACGCGCTTGCTTTCAGCGGAAGTAATTACGCGTTTAGTAAACTACAAAATAACGATGAGAGAAAAAGACATAACAGAGCTATGGAGCAACTAGCCGCTGCACAAGACACCTATGAAAAGCAAAGAATGGAGCAGTTAGATTTTATTAACGACAGACTTAAACAACAGGGACATGCAGCTTACACATTTAAAGATGTTGACCAGGCAATAAAAGAATATTTTCTAGTAACAGGCCAACAAGTTGAAACATTGCCCCCACCAAAATTTAGCGATTACTATCAACCATCAGAAAAACAAAAGATGCAAGAAATATTGTTTATTGTCTTTGGCATGACCGCTGTGTATTTTGTTGCACAAAGTATTGGCTGAATAAAAATGTACAAAATCTATTATTCTCCAAAAGGATACTGGAAGGGAATAACGGCAATTAAAAAGCTTAGCCAAGCAGCGGGAGTCAGTGAACAAACAGCAAAAGAATGGTTATCTAAACAAGCGATTTGGCAAATTTATCTACCAGTGCCTAAACGAATACAGAGACCACACTTTGTGAATATAACACCAAACGACACCCATCAAATGGATCTTCTATATTTACCCCATGATACGATTAGACGAAAAAGATTTAAGTACGCACTTACAGTCATTGATATAGCTTCAAGATACAAAGATGCGGAACCATTAACACAAAAGAGTGTTTCTGCTGTTGCTGTTGCTATACAGCTGATATACCAACGAGGACCCTTAACTTATCCTCGCATGATTCAAGTCGATGACGGAAAAGAATTTAAAGGTCAAGTGAATCAATTATTGTTAAAACATAGAGTTAGCATTAAAAGAGGCATTCCGGGTGTTCACAGATCACAGGCTTTGGTTGAAAACTTTAACAAACAGTTATCTGAAAGACTTTTCTCCTACCAGTATCACAGAGAGCTGATTGACAATTCTCGCAACACAGAATGGGTAAAAAGACTGCCCTCAGTTTTGCGCGCAATGAATAATGAAGAATTTAAAGGGCTAAAACCAGTACAAGCAATCAAAACCAAACGAATAAATGTTGCTATTGAAGAGTCTTCATCCAGTAAACTATTACCATTTGGTTTAAAAGTGAGATACCTTTATTCACCTGGAGAAGCGGAAGGGGACACTTGCATCAGGGCAACAGATCCAGTTTGGAGTGTTGATCCATATGAGATAAAAAAAATTGTGAAAATGAATCCGCCCGTGTATTATTTACGAGAAACTGACACAACAAAACGACCAGCCCCCCGAAGATCTTTTGTGAAGGAAGAACTGCAGATAATCCCGCCAGACACAGTTCCAGTCGCTTAGTTAATTTAGGCAAATACATTTGAGTTTAAAATGGAAGCTCAAAAGAAAAAAGAGTTTTCAAAATTAATACGTCAATTATCTGCTTATAATATTATTATCAAAAAATATTTAAGAACATTGACAATCTTATGCCAGACAATCGCTTACTACCCCAATCCCTAGATTCTGATATTTTGATATGGAAAAATCAAAATCTTGAAATGATAAAAAAAATTGAAGCACATTTAGCAGTAATGAATGAGAATAATAATGATTTGGCTATACTGGATAATGATATAGTTGAGCTTCTGATAACACTTGACCAAACAGAAACTCCATGAAGACATATGATTATACTATTCTCCAGTACCCAATTGCATATGAATACTCTGGATTAACAAATACTCTTTTCGTGTTAGTGCTGTCAAGAGACCGTTTTGTTACAACTGTTGTGTTAATCTCATGCAGATTAGATCGTAGTTTGTAATTGTCATGATGAAAAGTCTTTTTTTTGAACAATGCTTCTTTGTAATTGTCATGTGATATGTTTGACTGCACAACACTGCGAGATATTCCCTTTGCTTTTTTAATAGTACTAGTTTGACATGCGAGACTGTACATTTTCGACCTTAAACCAATAAACTCCTTGATCACACCTCCAGATAATTCATCCTTCATCTTACCTAAAACCTTCTTATTAATAACTGAATGCAAAGGTGAATCTTTAGGGTAATCAGATGTGTCGTACCATCCGGCATGCTCTTTTGCTACTTCTAATTCCATGTCTTTGTAAAAATCTTCAGTAGGGATGTCGATTACAAAGGAATCTGTATCTGTGTACAGAACTCTGGACTCTGGATACAAGGGTTTAAAGTAGTCGTAAAGAAATTCTAACATCAAAAGTTTCGACAGCTCTAAAACAGTAAACCCAATAAAAACAGGTTTGTCCAATTTGACTTTCTTTTTTTTCATCATTATTCCAAAAAGCTGATCATGAAATTTTCTAAAGTCTTGATAATTTGGTTTTGACACCAGCTTAATTGCATCGTTTTCTCTAGTGACCAATCTTACATCTTTGCGCTTGTGCGGATTTTCCATAGTCTTTCCAAAACAGCTGTTGTTCATCAACTTGAAAAAGTCTTTTTCTGAAGCATCTGTGGATTTAGTTCTGAGATCAGTGTTCTTCATGATGTATGGTTTCATGAACTGTTCTTGATCAAATGCAATTATACGATGAACTGCTGTTAACTTTAAACCATGTCTTAAATAAAATTGGAGAAGTCTGTAATGACAGACATAATTTTTTTGTCACGAAGATTAGGCACAAGTTTAGGCGGTTCTGTCATTGACACTTTTAGGGTTTCTGCCGCTAATGGATAGTCATTATGGTAATCATGGAGTTCATGAGGATATTCTAAATCAACTTCAAGAATAAAGCCTTGCGGTTGATCAGCTTCTAGACTCTGAAGCCATTTTAAAAACTTTTGAATGTCTTTTACACCTCCTGTGTACATTTTAAAGTTACGTAATGGAAGTGATTGACTCATAGCCCAACCATACAGATTGTTTGCATCTAAATACATAAGATAGTTAGAAGTTTTACTTGGATCATAGTTGTCTAGGTATTTGTTGTTTGCTTTACAGTAATGGTGAGACGCCATACTAATTCCGCCACGCAATCCGTTTTCAATCATCTGAAGCATTGGTAGGTCAGACAACAGGTCAATCTGTACACCAGTAAATTTTAAGAATGCGTCCCAACTCATCCCAGGCGCAGAAATATAATGCGCAGGATCTAGACTATAATGTTTGATGCAGGTCTTTCTGTAATTTTCAAAGATATCCGCCAACAAACAGGTATCCGCCATTAAATAGGAATCATGATAGTCTCCCATTGTTTTAGATTCTAATTTCTGCCACGCTTCTTGAGCATGCTGGTAATCGCAGTCGCTAATGTCCTTTCCTCTAAGACTACTAAAGAACGCGCCTTTAGGCGGAAGGGCTGTCTCCTCAAACCTTTCCCAGCTGTTCATGTACTCATAAGGATAAACGCCCTTTCTAATCACCGTTGGGTCAAAATATTCTTCTGTTATTGGACAGGACTTTAATGATCCTGCTAGTGACTCTAATGATCCCATCAGGTGTTGCATAGAGTCATAAAAAGATAAATTATTTAAAGTGAAACACATGTACTTTTCTGATGACTGCACAATGCATGACACCCTGAAATCGCTAGTTACTGCTTGCAATATAAGATGAGAATCGTAACCTCGCAAGTTATGAAAGAATATAGGAAGTCTCCAAGTCCTAGGATCAAACTTTAGTTGAAGATTGCAATTGTTATGTGCTGCTCCTCTGAATTCTCCGCTAATGTGATCATGATCTCTTACTGTTGGGTTTAAACTTTTAGGTGTTAGCTCTAAACCACAAATCCAACAGTGAGTGGCTGAGTCATAGCGATCTTGATCTTCAGAGGTCATCTTAAGATCGGATAGGACTAGATTATTAGAACAGACATTACGAACTTCTTGCATGCGTTTTAAGAAATGTTTTGCTGCATGTGGTCCTCTGTATAATTCTGGCTTTGAATGTTCACCATCTGACCTGACAACAATGAAGGCAAATGAACAAATCTGGTGGTTATTCATTATAACTGTTTTTGGTAAATGTTTTGGAGCAGGTCCTTCATAAGGAACAATAAGCGATTCAAAGTCTGCGTAAACAACGTATGGAGACCTCTGGAGTTTTTTGTAATTCTTAAAACTAACCTTACTGCCTTCTCTTGGCATAATTAGTTCTGTATTGCAGTCAACTGGACTGAGACAATGTTTTACATGTTCGCTCGCAGCTTGAACGGACGGAATTCTTGTTAAACATTTTCTACAAAATTCTTGTTTGCTATGTTGTTTTGTAGTATGCACTAGTAATCTACTCATTGTGCGTATCAGTGTGTAGTGCAATCCTGAATGGCTGGACATTAGGAGTAAGTCTACATGAGTTTTGGTTGGTTCGCCTATTGTTGGACTGTTCTTTGACACTCTAATTGGCAGAAGGTTGGTTTCTTCAGACCATGCGTATACGTTAACAGTTATTGGGGGATTCTGTTCTTCAAACTGATCAATTTTGTCTACAGCCATAGGAAAGGTGAGTCCATCAAAGTTAAGATCATTGACCCAAGGTTGATAGTTAGATACTCTCTCTGCATTTTTGGCAACGTGATGCAGCTTCGCAAGAACGCACCACATAAAACATTTGTCGTCTGAATTCTTTATGTTCAAAACTGCTCTCTTTGCAACTAATGCCGGCGGCAGCAGAATGTAAGACTTGCCTACAATCGGCTCATACTTAGCCTGTCTTAATCTGATGTCTAGGACTTCACCCTCTGACCAACCAGAGCCTCTCATTTTAGCTGCTTCAGAGGCTTCATTAAACTGTGTAAGAAGTTGATCTGCCCAACCGGGTGTTAAGTCATTATAAGAAAGAATAGTCTGCTGTTTAGTTGAGACCCAGACTTCTAGATTTTCTTCGTTTATTGTTATATAGTCGATTAAAACAACTAACCTTACTTTAACTGGAGGGTTTATTGTTAGTTTACTTGGAACTTGAGAAATTGCATGCACAACGCTTGCCTGCACGTTTGTTGGATCAATAACTTCTAAAACGACCTCATTTAAAGCTTTTGACAAACGCTCTTCCTCTTCCATTGCATCTAACCAAGAGTCAAAACTGTCATATATCTTATCCATGTTGAGCTTCTTTTCTAACTCAAAATATTTATTTAAATTAATTAATCAATATCAGAGGTCTTTTTGTGCTTAGACTCATAAACTAAAGTATAAACGCCCTTTGGTGTTGTTAATGTGATCTGTTTAGAACAGAGTTTAATGTCTCGTTTACTTTTTTTAAACATTCCTTTTTTATCTGGTCGGTGTCTGGCTGTTGAGAAAAAGTTGCCCTTGCCTTTCTTTGAAGATCAAACTTTTGTCTTTTGTAGTCCTCAAAATCAGCCTGTAGGCGACTAAATTCTTCATCCGTGATGTTCGAGTCGGCAAGTGCTTTATCAATTATCAGTTTGAAGGAACTAAGTTTAGCTGTTATTAGTTGAACCATAGCTGTGTGCTTTTGGAGTTTAGCTTTTATTTTTTTGCTGACAGCACTTACAGCCAATGAACACAGGCCAAGAGTTAAAGACAAACCACCTAGAGGTAAAGCTGCCGGTGCACCTACGCCTGTTGCTAAGAGACCTACACTTGTTCCTGCTGATAGAGCACTAGTGATCGATGCTCCAGTATTAACATATGTAACAGCATTAAAGGCAGCAGAATACCTTCGTTTGGTTTTACTGTATTTTGAAAGGTCCTGCTCTAGTTGGGTTTGCATTTGTGTAATGTTGGTTAATCTGAAAGTTTTTATGTCTACAGCAACAGAGTTGCCTACTATCTCTTCTTTGGGCACTTTTGGATAAACCTGAACAGACATGCTTTTTAAAAATAAAAATAATTTAGTATTGGATATCTTTTAATCTGTTATCTTGAATATTCAGCTGCGCATCATATATTAAAAACAAATGTACATTAAGTGGTTTATCACTCTCTTTTTCTTTATCAATTTGAATGTTTATTACGTCTTTAACTGTTCTCCCACTCCCATGCAACTGATTATCCTCTGTTACCTTAGGTCAATCCATAAACCGTATTTCGTTGTTAAATATTCATCAAGTCTAACACTGTGAAGGTGTAGATCTTTAGACACAAGGTCTACTGTTGGACTTCTAGACCTCCCGCCTCCAAAGAATTTTCTTATTTCATCAAAATGATGATAAGGTTTAAGCCCACTACCGTAGACTTGGTTAGGACTACCCTCAATTGAACATTGTACTTTCGTTATTTTAGGATTGATAAACTTTTCACTTTGTCTTTTGAATGGTTCTTCATCTTCACACAGCAATAAAATACCTTAAGGGATCTTGCTGTGGCACTAAAACTAAAGTTCCATATAGTATCTGCCCTGCTTTTAGGATATTTAGTATGATGAATCACTCTTTCGTAATATATTGCTAATTTTGACTGATATTGTTGCTCAATTAGCCTTGCTAAGTTAGGGTTGCTAACAATGTCAAACTCTAACGAGATGTCAGAAATGCTGTACTTTGCTTCAGAGTCTGTAGATTTAATAACACGTTTGTATTCATTAAAAGTTAGTTCATATGACAATCTGTCTTTTAATGCTCCTTGAAAGTATGGCGCATGCGCTTTTAACAACTCAAAATCTAAGGGTATAGAAAAGCGATTTCCATAAGCAAAACTTACAGCTTCATACTTGTTGCCGGCTTTAGCATCATCGGCGTCTATTCTGTGTTTTAGTGCTTCGTTATTTTCGATTCCTTGAAACGCAAGATCGGCCCTTTCATTATCGGTTAGCCATAGATCAAATAGATTAGAAATATGTCTGCATTGTGTAAAGAAAATATTTCTTGCCCCTCAAGTTTTATAGAAATTTTCTTAACGATTGCCCGTCCCAAATTCTGTACAACTGTTCTGCTTGTGTCTGTTGCTGATTCAGTTCTATTTTGAAAGTAAGACGTGCAGATCCCGGCACAATCACTTCATCTGCTCCTAGGTCTGGAAATTTAACAGTAAGAATTTGATCTGAATCAATAGTAGATGGATTATTTGGAACAATAATATTCTGTTTATTTCCCTTCACGCCAAAGGGCTCTTTCAGTCTTCTATGCGGGTCAAGAATTGAGCCATATGCTTGTGACATTTTTTTTTATAAAACAAAATAAAAAGTTAATTATTTTTAAAACATGGCAGGCATTGAAGATTATGATGTTTTTGATCCTGGAGACGACATGAGTGAAATGACTCCTTTAACACATCCATTACAATCATTGCGGCGTGAATTAACAGAAAGTAAGGTCAAATCATTTTATCAAAGTTTAGGCCAAGAACCTCCCGAATTTATAGACCCTAATGATTTTGAAACAAAAGATGACCATTTGTTTGTGAAAAACGACGAAGGACAACTTGTTCAGCTTACAACTAAACCAGACTCATCAAAGTTTTTAAAAAAGAGTACAATTAGACAAAGGCTCAGTGTGAGCGAACAAAATCGCCTTGGCATTACTAAACCAAAATTAGATAGGGAAGCAGTTGCTAAACTTCAAAACACACTACAAGAACTCCCAACAGATAACCAAATACAAAACATGGAACTTAAAGATTTAAGCCCAACAGCAAACAAAATAATAGAAGCAGAAACCAGTTTTTCAGAAGAAACAGTATTAAAAACTATGCACGATCCGCCGCTACCTATGAGAGAAATAACGGCCCTTGATCATGCTTTGAGAAGCATCAGAGGCGAATTAACAAACAATTTAGCAAAACTGGGTGAACTAGATGAGCATATAAAAAGAGAAAAAGAAAAACTAGTTGAGGCTGATGACCACAACTTAGGACCTGGTGTTAAAGAAAGAATAACACAAAGACTAAAAGATCTTGAACAAGAGAGATCAGCAAGACTAGAAGTGTTGTCTAATAACCGAGAACAATTACGAACTCAAGTGAGCAGAATAAGAGAAACTATCCAAAGAATTTTATATGAAGACACGACGCTAGCAGAACGAATAAGAACACTGTTTAGAGAGCAAGGTGTCACATTAGCAAGTGTTATAACAGCCTTAGGATTTGCAATAAGTACACTGGTGATGGCTATTACAGGCGGCGGTGGTGGGGGAGCAGTGCCACCAGGACCACCATCAGATAAATCATGGGTAAAAAAACAACTTGATCATCTTGCAAGTTTATTAAAAAAATTAGCCACTAAGGCCATAGACTCTTTACCTGGCATATTAGGGGGGATCGTTAGCTGGCTTTTGTCTACTGCAAGCAAAGTAGTTGGCTTTATGGCCGAGCACTTATGGACATTAGTTGTCTTAATAGTTGGGTTACTTTATAGTAAGATAAAGACCAAGTAATCCTAGAGCAGTTAGTCCAATAACAAGTGCTGTCTTTTCATATTCATGGTCATTATTTTTTGTGGCCACGGGGATTGGATGGGGTTTTGAGGGGGTCTCGGGGATTGGATGGGGTTTAGAGGGGACTTCTTTTTTTATTGCTATTGCTGGCTTAGAATTTATGTCGTTTTTTCCGACCTTCTCTTCTTTACCAGCCACAAGGATTTCATTATTATAGTTTATTATTGTTCCTATCTGGAGTCTGAGGTCAGAAGGCAGCATGTATAAACCAGTGCCAACAGCAAAGTCTACTTTCGATCTTGCGTATTGCAAAACATTTTGGTACCTTTTAATACTTGAAGGTAAATCAACTGCAGAATTAATGGAGTCCTCTAAATTTGCTAAATACTGTTTTGGGGCGTCAAAGCCAGTAGAAGGATCAATTATGTTTGATCTCGTTTGTGCTTGCGAACCTAGCAAACACCAAACATAAGTACGAATAGAGTCGTTTATTCGTTCTATTCCCGCTTTTGTTAGGCCCTTAGAAGTATCCAAAATAAATGTTGTCCATGCTGTTTTATGCTCTTGCTCTATGGACCCGAGGTGAACAGTTGTGCCTGAAGAGAAAGATGTGTAAGGAGGATTCCAATCATAGTTATACTTTCTGTGCACGCCCCAATAATAAAGAGTGCCTAAACCATGATTAAGATCCAACTTTTGTCTAAAGTCTGTCTTTGGGTCAATATCAAATTCGTTACAGATCCTTTCAAAAGCCTTGTAATCTATTCTGTTGCTGAATGGATTAAACGTTTTGTCATTTGGTAATGGCGCTTGCAGTTCAGATAAAATACGTCTGAAGGTGTAATAAAAATGAAATCTATACACTGACCTCACCAAAGGATCAGGATGATTTAAATGATCAGTATACGACACTCCACATCCAGTTGATGCACAAAACACAGCAAAGTTTAACTGGTTCTGATAAAACTGCATCGGATGACTAAACCACACTTTCGGGATGTAGTCGTTTTTAATAGGAGGGTTAAGATATCTGTTCAATGGAGTACTAACCTTTACTTGAAAGGCGTCAGACTGAGTCACAGAAATGTCAAGGGTGTCAGTTGTTATATTTTTAAGATTGTAGTGCGGCCCGACAGAATATTTTGCATTAGTATATTTGAATGCACTCATTTTTAAATTTGTTTTAAAAATGTTTGTAACAATAACAACTCAAGACAGTCCTTCGTTTTTAGAATATGCTATTGATAATAACTGCGGAACCCAAAGGGTCGCACTCCATGAAATTTTTTACAAAGTCGTATGGTTTAATATAACTGAATCCAAGGAGAATAATAAGATTAAAAAATTTGATAATAGAGGAAACTTAGTTAGCCAGTTAACCATACCTGATGGTTATTACGGGTTTTGCTCGCTGAAAGAAGCAATGAGTAACTTCAACATTACTCTCAAACTTAACAATGCAAATTTGAAAATAATGTTGACATTCAAACCTGAAGAAGAAGTAGACCATTACCTTTTTGATGTAGAGCTAGCTAAAATGTTAGGCTTTGCAACTGACAATCATAGTTTTATAGTTGCACCAGACGAAACTACTTATGAGGGAGAATATCCGCTCAATCTTGCATTACATTCATTACTCTATGTTCATTTGGACGAGCTGAGCACTGATGAAAACTTATATGATGGAAGGCCCTCAACTGTTTTAAGAGCTCTTCCATCAGGGAAAGCTGCATATTGCGATTATGAAATTATACAATTCCCTAATTTACAGTTTAAAAGATTAGCTTGTGGGAGGGTCAGATCATTTAATATAAAGACCACAGATAAAACAGGGAAAGTCGTGAAATGTGATAACCTGCACATTGTTTTAGAAATAAAATAATACGTTGTTTTAAAAAATGTCTCGTGGGCCAGAAGAATCAGGAGTTACATTAGCGCCTGAGAGGTGTGTAACTTTAGAATTAAAAGACCTTGCAGACGTTGAGGACTTTGAACAAAACGGTGAGATAGGCACTTTGTATGGTTTTGAGTACACTAAAGATGGTTATTATAAACGCAAAGAGGTTAGCGACAGCAAAAGGTTTCCTAAACTAGAACAACTACGCAATGTAGAAGCAAATAATGCGGGTCAGTATGAATATAAAATAGTTCGAAAAACTGACAACAAATGGCACTTAGAACCATATTTAAAATGGGACATAAAATTTGAATTCTTAAGCCCATTTACATTTTTTGACCGTCAAAAAAGTTTCAGAAAAGCATTGAACTCTGGCCCTTTACATGTAAGTCTTATGCCAGAGGACAACAGTCGGAAAGAGATCGAAATAAAGCCGTTTGGGGACAAACAGTACATCCTCCACAGAAGAGAATCGGTTTTAAAGAAAGCTTCTACAAAATTACAGTTCATTCCACGCACAAAATTAGGAGACACGTTCACAATGATATTTAAAATTTCTGTCTTAAAAGATGAGGCGAGAAATGGAGCTCTGGGCGTCAGTGACAATCTTATGAAAGGAATTCTTATTAGCTGGCAAAACTTAGACGTTGACAAACTTAAAGTTACTGTCGTTGTTCTTTACAATGGCGAGGATATTAAGGTCATAACAACAAGCAACAAAATTGATATTAGTCTAAATAGAAACGATCTTACAGAACTAAACTGGATTAATCTTACACATTTGGGCCTTATAGGGTTTTATTATACTGAACAAGTTTTGACAGAGAGTATGATAAAAACAATAACTGGATTAGATTAAATTATGTTTTAAAACTATGGAGCAGACGACTTTGGTGTCAATGCCGATGTTAAACTTTATGACAAAAACCCCTCATTGTTCATTGATTTGTGGACAGACTGGTTGTGGAAAAACAATATTTGTCCTCGACCTATTACAAACAGTTTATAGTTATAATTTTGATCATATTGTAATTTTCTGTCCAACATTAAAGTGGAACAAAGCATATCACGACAGAAGGTTTATATGGACAGATGATGAAATCTATTTAGTTGATCCTAGCAATAAACTGAGTGAGTGTTTAGAACACTTTTATAGACAGTTTGAGGGAACGCAGACACTATTTATTATTGATGACTGTTCGGCAGAAAGAGACATAGTTAGAAAAAGAAATACTTTATCAAAACTAGCTTTCAGTGGAAGACATGCTGGGATAAGTGTGTGGATTTTATGTCAAAAATATAACTCAGTTTTAAAAGACTTTAGAGAACAACTGTAGTTTTATTTCACATGAAAGATAGAGACGCATTTGATGAATGTATGCGGGAAAATGATGTTATTGAAGACGATCAAGAAAAACGAAGGATTAAGCAAAAACTTAAGTCTCAAAAGTTTTCTAAATTAGTATTAAAAACAGATAATCCTACACATTATGTATGTTTGTAAAGTGTTTACTATTAGAGAACTATAAAATAGGCATTCTGGGTAAGCCGGCGGAGCAACAGCGGAGCCGGGTGAGCCAGAATGCCTATTTTATAGTTCTCTGTCAAGCCTGCCAGACAGTCTGTGGACTGCCAGCTGGGTGCCTTCGACCAGATAAATCCCTTGTCATGATGATAACGTCTTCCCACGGCTCGGCACAGCTTGGCAATAAGTGTAACCGCTTCATAACAGTCTTCCAAATCACATTTCAGACATTTTCACAACTGACATGATGCCCTGAAATACCGCGTTCAGCCATAACATCAAACCGGCGAACGAATCGCCCCATGCAGCACAAAGCACAGCTCGAACACATTTCCCATTTCCACTTTTACTGTGGGAGAGATCAAGGCTTCACACATTTCCCATTTCCACGTTTACTGCGGGAAAGGTCAAGGCTTCACACATTTCCCATTTCCACTTTTACTGCGGGAAAGGTCAAGGCTTCACACATTTCCCATTTCCACTCGTACTGCGGGAGAGATCAAGGCTTCACATATTTCCCATTTCCACTCGTACTGCGGGAAAGGTCAAGGCTTCACACATTTCTTCAGAGCCGCCACCTATCCACGCATCTAAAATCAGAGACGAGGTTACCAAGCAAAAAAAAAAAAAAAGCAAAGTCAGAGGTTTCATCGTAGGAAGTTGTACAAGACCTCCCTGTTGTTTTTTGTTTGTTTTGTTTTGTTCTTCAATTCTTTGTCACTAATGTATTGATGAAGGAATTGTTAGCCTGCACTTGTTTTCTCCCCACAACTAAATTGTTCAACATACGTGTGTGACCAGCCGCCGTGGCGAAGTGGTTATCGTCGCGGACTCCCGGCTGGGAGGTCGTGGGTTCGATTCCCATAAGTGTCATGTGGGATTTTTCTGTCCCAAGTGGCTTCCACCCAGAGATGAGTTTGCTACGGGATCAGTCGGGAAGACTGGGACCACACAGTCGAGTTTCATCCACATAATGGATGTGTCTCTGAGATTGTAGCTTAAATTTCCTGACCGACATTGCAGGTGTCTGTATCTCTGAGGCCTGGTTGACGCCGGAATATATTATGAAAGGAAGCGTAGAGTACAGCCCTGTCGTACAGTCTGAGACCAAAATGGAAATCCGTAGCATCATCTTTATCATCCACATTTCTCATGAATTAGCACAGAAATAAGTCTCAAATTCTGTGGCCCTTCATGCCCTGCTCTCATGGTGACCTCCGTTTCAATGTCCTCTCTACGTCTGTGGCCTTGGTTTGGTTCCGTCAGCGTCACCGGTATCGGCGAGTCCATGGGGGTTGTCGTTGGACGGACGTAGCGGCGCCATCCGGAGGGAGAGCTCACTCACGCCGGCTCCGCGACTAAGGAATTATTGTCGTCAGTAGTTGGCTTAGTAGGTGGTGTTCTGCGTATGTTAGATCAGAACAGGCGCCACTGAACACCACCGAAGTGACTCGGCAGCAGTGCAGTGTCTCCTCCGGTGGGTTGCCTCTTGACAACTTGACAGTGACTGCTCCCTGTGGATTGCCGGCGCCGGGGCTGCCGCGGGACCGACCAGGCTGTGGCTGTGGACGGGGTGTCGGAATGAGCGGCGTGGGTGCACTGCCACTGAGGTGGCACAGAGGTTGGGACAGAAAAATAAATCCACGAAAAAACATATATATATATATATATATATATATAATGCTGAACAATTAAGTAGTGGGGGAAAACAAGTGCAGGTTAACAATTCTTCAGTCGTTATAGTAATGACTTGGCAAAGATTTGAACTTAAAAAAAAAAACTGAAGATGAATAAAATGGGGGAATATATTATAAATATGAGAAACCCTTCACTAGCCGCGTGAGGGAACCATCGTATGTATATATAAATATATATATATATATATATATATATATATATATGTGTGTGTGTGTGTGTGTGTGTGTGTGTGTGTGTGTGTGTGTGTGTGTGTGTGTGTGTGTTTGCAGTGCATTCAAAAACAATATAAGGCAATTAAATGAGACTTGTCTATCACAACCGTTTTATAGTACTGTACAGTACGTGTTTGATACCATTGAAAGCTGTAGCAACAATGAATCCGAACGTCAGTGAATCCACTTCAACAACAGAGCACAACGTGACAGGCCTGTCCCTCAACATCACTTCGACAACACTTCTATCACAGTGTATAGTGCTGAAGGTTGAAGGCGTCACTCCCTGGGACAACCCGGACAGTCTGGTCAGTGCACACACTGAGGACCTCGTGCGCCGCATCAGAGCGGCAGTGATCCTGCCTGCCTTGTTTCTGATTGGTGGTCCTGCCAACGTCATCAACATGGCGGTGTTCTATAAGCAAGGACTGAAGGAACGGATCAACGTGTGTCTGTTCTCCTTGTCCCTGGCAGATCTGCTCTACCTTGTAGGCAACATGCTGTTCCACGCTGAACAGCTCGGTATGGCGTTTCTCACCAACAAAAAGTAAGTAAATTGTCGTGTATGTTGTTTTGTTCTCAAGAAAATTCTAGGACTCTCATGTTGGACTTTTAGTACGGAAAATTCAATAGTTTTACTGAGAAAGTACGAATCAAAAGTGTAACGTTTTACGATTAAACGATCAACAGCAAATCATACACAAAAGAAAAAAGAATAGGGTTTTTGTTTTTGTTTTTGTTTTGTTTTTGTTTGTTTGTTTCTTTTTGTTTTGTTTTGTTTTTTGCAGTCAACCAAAGCTGGATAATATGGAACTACAGGGAATCCTTCGGAGTTTCACAATTTGATTATTATAATTCAACATTTGCTACACGCTGTATTGACGTGATATTCATCAATCATCAAGCTGACACAAAATGCTCATGACATTTCAAGAGTAATCTCTGCATCAATCAGCTCTTATCATAAACAATTTCAGATAATACGTGGTAAATTGAATGAGTATATGCATTTGAAAGGATTTCATTTTTCTTTTAAAAAATTATACTTTCTTTATACTGGTTGTAATCAACGCAAATTACCTCAGCTCATTTTGGGAGGACCTGAAATATTTTCAAAATCTGAAATAAGATTTCTTTGAAATTATCTTAAAAAGCCATATTGTCTCAGGTCTGCCTAAAACAATGTAATAAATGAATTTCTAAAAGTTGTAAACCTTCCCATCTTGAAATGGGTCTTCAAGATCCTGGTACATTTAAAATCCTGGTACATTTAGCTCTTGTATGTCTACATTTGCCTATGGCCAAGAACGTTTCTTTCCTGCTCTAGCATCATGTCTAAAGGAATTCCGAATTATTGAACGCAAAGCTGGAAATCTTGCCATGGAGGTACCTGTTCAGCATACAACTTCACATGTCTTTTTCTCCTCAATGAAGTAAAAAAAAAATATTAAGTTCTTCTTAGCGTGTGGCGATACGTACAATTAGAAATGCTTTGGGGAATTCAATATTAGGCTCAACAGAAATTTCCTGAAGAAATATACAATCGCACACATTTTACAAACGCTTTCACATATGTATCAAATATTCTTGTTTATTCACAAACTCTTTCACATGTGTATCAAACGTTGTTAAGACTACAAATATCTAGCAATACAATGTGGCATCCTGTCCATCTGAGAATGAGCCAGAGCAAAAGTGAACGTTTGTGCTTCTGAAACAACAAAGGCAGTTTGCTCATATGCAGCTGAAACATCGGTCACCAATAATTAGAAAAAAAATAATCACCGTGTAAAAGTCTACACCGATGGTGTAGCTCTGGATAGTAATACAACGTCTGCATTGGTGATCCAAGATTCTTACATGGAAATATCATATCATTTAGGAAAAAGACATATTAATCACACAACAAAGATGGTCCCTGCTCTAGTGGCAATGAATAGTCTTGTTCACTAGCCCGTAACAATCAGTGACATTTTTGTGTGTTGGATCTCAGTCAGTTAAAAAAAATGTTTACTTTTTTATGACAATGATCAGACAGAGGAATTATTTTCTGAGATTCAGCTTTTGAAGTATTCTGTGTGTTAGAGTCCTTTTTTTTAATGCCATTGTACTTTCTCTTTCTGTCTCTTTTTTCTTTCCTTATTATTTTCCTTCCGTTTCTATCAAGCTGATAGGGCAGCAAAAAAAGGCGCAAATAAGTTTCTTGGGTAGTTTAGGATTCAACTGCTCATGTCGAACAAAAACATGAAACTTCTAACGCGCTTCGATTCAGGATCAAAACCTCTTCAAATGGTCGTCCAGGACTACATTCGCCGTGCATGCTAAACTCTTCAAATGGCCGTCAGGGCTACATTCGCTGTGCATGCCTATTTCAGTCAAATGGTCGTCTAGACTACATTCGCTGTGCATGCCTATTTCAGTCAAATGGTCTAGGACTACATTCGCCGTGCATGCTAAACCTCTTCAAATGGTCGTCTAGGACTACATTCGCTGTGCATGCCTATTTCAGTCAAATGGTCGTCTAGGACTACATTCGCTGTGCATGCCTATTTCAGTCAAATGGTCGTCTAGGACTACATTCGCTGTGCATGCCTATTTCAGTCAAATGGTCGTCTAGGACTACATTCGCTGTACATGCCTATTTCAGTCAAATGGTCGTCTAGGACTACATTCGCTGTGCGTGCCTATTTCAGTCAAATGGTCGTCTAGGACTACATTCGCTGTGCGTGCCTATTTCAGTCAAATGGTCGTCTAGGACTACATTCGCTGTGCGTGCCTATTTCAGTCAAATGGTCGTCTAGGACTACATTCGCTGTGCGTGCCTATTTCAGTCAAATGGTCGTCTAGGACTACATTCGCTGTGCGTGCCTATCTCAGTCAAATGGTCGTCTAGGACTACATACTACATTCGCCGTGCATGCTAAACCTCTTCAAATGGCCGTCCAGGACTACATTCGCTGTACATGTGCCTCTTCAAATGGCCGTCCAGGACTACATTCGCTGTGCATGCCTATTTCAGGCCCTTACGTACATTAGTTACAAACTCGATATTGGCACAATATAAAGGGTATCTGTCCTTGGAATTTTATGTTCGAAGTACTTATGGCCTTTGGCTTAGGAGATGATATATGTAATTGGATAGAAACGTTATGTAAAAATACTAAGGCCACTGTAATCATAAATGGATAACCATCGAATTGATTTAAAATCAGTAGGGATTGTAGACAGGGGTATCCTATTTCGTCGTATTTGTTTGTTTTATGTGTTGAAATTTTAGCAAACATGATCCGAAAATGATTTTTGATCGTGAGCGAACAGGAGAAGAAAAGTGGTTTCTCGTTCTTCGTTTTCACTCTCCTAAATGTTATTTGTTTTCGCCTGAAGAAGACCCAAGAGGTCGAAATGCATTGTGTCTAGTCCTGTACTCTGTTTGTCTGTGTCCTTGGCGGTAACTAACCCCTCTCTTTCTAAATTTTGCTTCATTTTCCGCCCTCAGTCACTCCATTTTGAAACGTATCATCCGATTAACCAAATATATCAAGGGAATATTTATAGATCATATTAAACATGAAATTGCACAATTTGTTGACGACACACAATCTTTTCAAAACGGAGATCGATTATCTTTTGAAGAAACTATAAAAGTCATGAATAAATTTGGAAGGATATCAGGTCAGAATATGATTCGTGAAAATACATCTGCACTTTGGCTAGGACGTGAAAGAAAGTCAGCTAAGCGTATATGCCACATCTTATAATGGAATGGAATCTTCCGAAATTTAAAGATATTAAGGAATATGGCTCACAGCAGATCTCGCAGATCGCACGGTGATAGATTTTACTGAAAATTTATCAGAAATACAGAGTTTGGGTAAAAGGAATTCTAACGCCAAAAGGAGGAATAGTAATTTTGAAATCTTTGACACTGTCTAAAATCATGTATGTATGGACACTTCTACCGCATCCACCGGATGAATTCTTGGAGGCATTGGGTCTTCTTTGTCTAAAGTTCGTATGGAATAATAAACAAGACAGATTTAGTAGAAAGATTGCACGAAACAGAATATGCTATGGAGGACTGGATTTCCAGATTTAAACTGTTTAATGCAAGCCTTGAACATGGGATGGATAAGGAAACTAAGGGCAACAAATCATAAATGGAAAAGGATTGTAACATTTTTATACCGAAAGTACAAAAGCTAGATTAACTCGGACCAAATTGCCTGTTCACTCGGGACGAGAAAAACCTCTTTTGGAAAGACACGTTTCAAGCTTATAAAATATTTTTCAATAAAGTTAAACCCACTAACTCGTCTAAAACTCTAGCAGAGCCATTTTTCGACGACAGAATGAATATGAATAGCATTTCATTAAATAAGAACGACTGGATTAATGACAATGTATGTAATATTGGAGATATGTGCAAAGAAGATGGCAGTTACATGACCTATGCTGAATTTATCGACAAGTACAACATACAGACTAACTTTCTAAGTTATGCAGCACTTATAAAAAGATTTTTTTAGAAAATCTTTGTTAACACACTGAACATTCGTGTGGAAAATAACGAAAAATCTAAAGATTCTAAAACTGTACCAATCTTAAATTTTGTGAAAAAGGAGCACGATTATATGACGATATCTGGTAGAAGACGGTTCAAAACCAAGATGCTGCCATGAATGGAATTACAAACTGAATTTAGAAATCAACCGGCAGAAATCTTTTGAACTAATACAAGAGATTCACGAAAAAAAAGTGTAAATGGTTTCAGGAGAGATTAGTACATAGAAACCTACCACAAAAATGTAGCGGTGTTGTGTCTGGGTGTCAAATCTGATAACAAATGTACATTTTGCCAGCAAGAAAAAGATAGCACAGAACATTGTGTTCTGGAGATGTATACACGTGAACGCTTTTGGGGAACAATTTTAACAAGTAATTGAAGATAGATATATAAATATAACCTCTTTTTTAACGAAAAAATAATACTGGTTGGACACGACATAGATTTTAAATCTGACAGAGTG
The DNA here is from genome assembly GCA_033310375.1 of Conus canariensis. Classification (NCBI taxonomy): domain Eukaryota; kingdom Metazoa; phylum Mollusca; class Gastropoda; order Neogastropoda; family Conidae; genus Conus; species Conus canariensis. The sequence goes on from CM065726.1 coordinate 2,474,747, forward strand.
TTTAACGCTTTCCTGCTGTTTGCTAAATTCTATTTTACAAACGTAAATTGAAAAAAAAAAAGAATTTCTTTATGCAAATGTGTTCATTGAATTATTGAAAGACAGGTTTGAAATAGAAAAGTACATCGCGTATGTTAACTCTGACATGGTAAAGTTTAACACTGACTGGCATAAGTATAAAGAATCAATTGAAAGTGAAGGAATGCAAACTGGAAAATATATGTTTCATTAAAAAACAAAACATAATAAATAAAAAAACAACAACTCAGAGCCGGTTAAGAGTATGTAATCACAATGTCTGCATATTCTTTAAAAATCAATTTGAAAACTAAACGGGACTTACCTGGAAGTTGAAGTTTAATGGAGATTATTTAGAGGATGCTGTTGGGTAGAGGTATACATGTGGAGGACAAAACTGCGCGCGCGCCCCATACTTCAGCTACGTATGATCCCCGAGAACAAACTCAGAAGGGAGCGTTAAATGGAAGTACCTCGAGTTGCTGATGGGTGGGCACATGTATACCTCTACCCAACAGCATCCTCGAAATAATCTCCATTAAACTTCAAGTTCCAGGTAAGTCTCGTTTAATTTTCAAATTATTCCTCGTTGGCAGATTGGTCAGACGTATACATGTGGAGATTTTAGCGTCGGGGATCACACGTTATCCAAGAGATGGGAAAAGCATCAATTGCTTCAGGTTCTGGATCTGGCTTGTACGAAATGTATCGTCACATTTGAAAGTTCAACCTGGAAGCAAAGAGGTTAATATCTGGAGAAGCCCTGAGCTGTTGGAAGGCAGACTGCAGAGCCTGCTCATCAAGTGTCCACTCAGCATCAGTGTGCTGACGTCTGGACTCCTTGTCAGCTGTCCTGTTCTGCTTTCCCCGGAATTAGCGCTGCACTGATCCAGATATTCTTAGAAATGCACCATGACCAAATTGTAAATGTGATGTCATTACAGGCATCTGAATGGCTTGTTCCCATGCGATTGATACAGCTGACAGCTGTTGTATTGTCTATCATTATCCAGACATGTTTGTTTTCCAGCTTTCCCTGAAATGACTGCAAAGCAAGTAAAGCAGCTTTCAATTCCAAATAATTAATGTGAAAGACCCTTTCATGCGGCAACCAATGTCCACCCGAAGCAATATCTTCACACTCACACCCCTAACCTGTGCCACTAGCATCAGTGGTGACATCAATATCTGGTTCAGTACTGCAAATGTCATTCTTTGTATCAGACACATTGACAATCCACCATTTAAGTTCTCCTTACTCTCTTCAGACAACTGCATGAGTTGGTCAAAGTCACCTCTGCTCCTCTTCAAAGCTAATGTTTTGTCTTTCTCAAGCTGTCTGTAATAGAGAGGTCCATACTTGACAGCAGCAAAGCTAGCAACGATTTTTCCTAAAACTTGAGCAACCTTACGGATTGTGTGACTTTCTCATCAAGAAGCTTTTGACAACTAGACAGTATGCTGACAGCCCTTTCAGCGCTAAGAGTGACTTTCATGGAGACAGAATCTATGATGACTCCAAGGCATTGAATTCTTGTTGTGGGCTGAATAACCGACTTGGTTGGGTGAATGATAAATCCTAACTTTTGAAACAAATCAGTGGTGTCTGTAACATTCCCCGTGCAGTTGCTCTCTGTGAGTCCAATCAAAAAAGAATCATCCAAAACCCCATAGATGCATGACCTTTCATTCTAAGGGAGGCATAGACAGGTTTCAACAGCTTTGTGAACAACCGGGGAGCTGATGATAGGCCATTGGGTAAAACGTTGAATTCATAGAGTTGATTTCTCCATTGACATCTGAGTAGTTTCCTGTGCTGTTCTTGGATTGCTACACAATAATAGGCATCCTTCAGATCAATTGAGGCCATAAAGCATCCTTGAGTTATCAAAGTCAGGGCTGTGATCAGAGTATCCATTTTGAAATGATGATAACTGACTTCTGAATTGAGTCTTTTAAGATGTATAATCATGCAATAAGATCCATCTATCTTTTCCCTGGTGAAAACTGGAGAAATAACTTCACCAGGGCAATGCACACTAGGGGACATTACTTTCTTGGCTATCAACTTTTGAACTTTTGAATCAATGATCTTGCACTCTTTCTGATTTGTGACATTTGTTTTTGTGCAAGATAACTGGATAACTGGCATAAAGGACAGTCCAATTTAACCTTAATTCCTGCTATCATGCTTAAAATCTCTGGGTTTGAAGTAATTTTAGACCATGCATCTTCAAACTGTCTTTCTCTCCCAGCAGTAAAACTCATGTTTCTGAGGTTTTAAAGATGGAACCAAGCTCACCTCTCCTATTGAGAGCCGTGATTCTGATGTCCCCGTTTCTGCTGGAACCAATGGTACCTTTTGTTTGGTCTGTTCCTTTGGCCTAAAAAAATGACTAGGTGCGCGACCCAACCCAGAGTAGTAAGAACCACCCGCTTTTCCACGATAGTAGCGGTCGTTTCCGCGGTATCTGCGCTCATGTCCTACACTGGAGCTGATGCAGTCGGTCTCACTCACGTCTTTCAGTGTCGTGGGCAAACTGTCCCCAAACAATAGGTCTGTGATCGGGACCGATTCATCACAGATCCGCGAAAACTGCTTGTTTACATGTGGTCTGATGCCACTGCGTCTGCGCAACAAAATCTCGCGCGAAACGTGACCCCAAATAGTGACCGCATTGGTGAAATGTTTAACGGCTTCAGAATTGGCCTCTGAACTGGGCAAGCGGCTATCAAGTAATCTGTTCGCAGCTCGCACGCACTCAGTCGCTGCCTTGATGACCGCTCTTTGAATGTGTTGCATTTTCAGGTCGCATTTGATGGCCTCAAAGGGTAATTTCGACCGTATTTTGTGATTTACCGTCGGGACGATCAATTTCTAACAATTTGCCGGTCTGTTGTAGGCTTCATTTTTTTTTCTTCTGCAGATCCGGGCTAAGTTTGTTCGTGAACCGACCGTTTACAATTTCTGCCAGTTCCTCTCTCACTTCTTCGCTTACAGGTTTGTCGTTCCACTCAATTCAGCGGCTGTCTCTGTCAGCATGGTCAGATTTGACTCTGACTGATCAGCTTTTTTTTATTCTGCGACGCGAAAAGCTGTGCCTCTTTTTCCTTCAATTCTTCCAGTTCCCCACCTTCTCTCAGCTCCAAAATATCACTACTGTGTTCCTGTTCTGACTCTGAATCATCTCCAGAAACTCGGGCAAATTTGGTGGGGTCAGCGGCGCCGTCTTCGTCTGGAAGCGTCCTCTTAGGCCTAAGTAGTCCCGCTAGGGTCTCGAATGGTTTGTTCCAGCTCGCATCTAGTTCTTGAATCAGACTTCTAACTGCTTCTGGGACTGTTGTGGGCCCGCTGCTGTCTGTGGGTTCTGAAAGACCCTCCGACATGGCTACTGATACGTGCTCATAAATTCAGCTTCTGAAAGAGCCGAGCACAAAGGATCAAGATTACCAGTGTCGATCAGAAAGCCGACCAGTGTAATATCATAAACTTTGGAATGATAATTTCCTAGATTGTTAGAATCTAATGATTATCATATACTTTGGAATGATAATTTCCTAGATTGTTAGAATCTAATGATTATACTGTGATTATGACGCTTATTGCTGACCTGAAAAGAATTATGAAGGTCCAAGATAGTCACTGGGAAAACCACTTTCAAGCATCGGTCTGGCACAGAGTTTTAGCATCCACTGGGGTGCGTGCGCGGTTTTGTCCTCCACCTGTATACGTCTGACCAATCAGCAGACAAGGAATAATTCTTGATACTCAAGGATACCATCAATATATAATGATATGTAATCTTTCATAGGAATGGCTGGAAGTTTTTTTTGTTTTAAAACATTTTTATTTCTTCATTCCAACAACCATCAACAATCATGCAACATATTTTGATCATAATAATTATGCCATTGGTTTGAAGATTTTTTCACGGAACTGAATATCTGAAGAAAAAAAAAAAAAAAAAAAAAAATGAAAAGTGGAATCGCAAATCAAGATCCTGAACAAAGACGCATGATCAAATAAATCCGATAATTTGAAAGGATCAAAATTACATTAATAACTGAACAAACATATCACTAACCATACACACTGGTTTCCCCCCCCCCCCCCCCCCCCCCCCCCCTCAACCCTTCCTTTGAGGCAAAATGAACGCTTACATTCATTTAGATTTAGTATATATTGTTGTTCATTCCTTCATACAGTGGATATATAACAAACAAAAGACATATTTTTGCAATCAGCATTCACAGTAATCTCTATATGTATGCATATTTTCTTTTAAGCTGAAGTTATCCATTCTCTCCCACAGTTATTTTTCACAATATAATCCAATACAAGATAATATCACAATATCAGTGATCACAATAGTAACAATACTATCATAGTATTAACACTGATAAAGAATACTGGTAATAATAATATTGATATACTAGTAATGATGGTAATTATAGTAATAATAATGATTATAATGATTATGATAATAGCTATAGATAATAGCTATCACAGTAGCAGTGACCAATATATTAGCAATAATAACATCAGTATCAGTGTTATCAAGAATATCAAAAATTCAGTAGTCATAACAGCAATACCAAAGTTTATGTATGCATTCTAGTTTTAAGTTGCAATTTCAATTGTAACAATGCCATTTTATACATGTGTACTAACAACAATGAAAAACCCGCTGGACTGCAATTCAACAAGACTCATACACACTTATTCACAAACACTTCAATGCATTTCGTCTCGCAGTCATTGACTCATATGCACACACTGAAGTAAACTTGGTAATTTGAATCTTGCTAAAGGAGAGAATGAATGAATTATTCTGGCTTATTCATTGGGGTCTTCAAATAGAGGTTTAAAGTTTGTCCATTTCATTTCACACTTGTATAGGTCATTATTAGCTGATGCTATTAGTCTTTCAAGGCTGAATCTTTCTTTGAGTATTTTTTTGAACACTGAAACTATTGGATGACTTTTATTTATTTTACATCTATATATGTAGTTCTTTGCTATTAAGATTATCAAATCAAATACTGCATCAGTTTTTAAGTCGACCTCAGTTCCAAATATGACTAAATTTTCTGAAAATTGTAGATTACACACCACTGAACATTTTTCCCTAAATACATTTTCTAATGCTTTCCAAAACTCTTTAACATGTTTGCACCTCCAGAACATGTGTTCAATACTGTCTTTCTCTTGGTTACAAAAACTACACTTTTCATTGTTAGTTATTCCCTGAAATGGCTGGAAGTTATTTAGACTCTTCTTTTGTGTGTTTATATATGTCTTTCATTTGTGTCTGTTGCTCTTTTTTATTCCTTTATTCTGTCCAGAGTGTACTTATATATTCCCTTATCTTCTTGACAGTGAAATATGGACATTATGTGTACAGAAAATTGAAAATAAAAGCAAAAAGGAAAAAACTGTATCTGTATTAGTGATGTTACTGTTCATAATATTATTTCTGACTTTTAGCTTTTCTTCCTAGAAAGTATGTCATTTACAGGCACTAGTAATATCGACTCTTTTCACCTTTTAGAAAACGCTATCGCTGTTTCTTCTGTTTAATTATGGGGCCTGCCATTTTTCAGACTCCACCAAGTAATATGTTTCAGTCACACTTCAAATCAGTTCAGACGGGGTTTTTTTTCATTACCCCTCTTTCAATGTATCCTTTTCCTTCTACACAGTATCCAACTCTTACCTTCCTCCTTATCTTTTTAACTCAATACTTTTAAGATCATATGCCACACAGCTTAGTGGGATCTTCAGTAAACTTTTTTTCATGGTCCATGAGAGAATGTGTTGTCCCAACTATTTGGAAAAACTCAACCATCTGCCTGTCCCCAAGTCAAGCAAACCGTCCCAGATAAATGATTACAGGCTTGTTGCTCTCACTAGCATTGTTGTGAAATGTTTTGAGCGCATCATTCTTTCGAAACTGCTTTCACAAACACAGCATCAACTCGATCCTTCTCAGTTTGCATACAAGCAAAGTAGATCTACAGACGATGCAACCATCACATTACTCGGCAATGCTTACACACATCTGGAAACACCAAATTCCTTTGTCAGAATACTCTTCATTGATAGCATTCAACACAATACAACCTCACCTCATAGCACAGAAACTACTCACTCTTCAGGTTTCCCCAAGATTGATTCTTGGGATTATGAGATTTCGTGTCAAAAGATCTCAATCAGCATGTTACCAGGGAACTCCCCACGTTCCATATCCACTGGCTCACCCCAAGGCACTGTGATTTCGCCTGTGCTCTTCACTATTTATACCAACTACAGTAGAGGTTCAAACATAACGCCAGTTATTAAGCATTCTGATGACACAGCCATCCTTGATCTATCTAACTTAGACACTACCTATTTTGATGCTGTCAGTAAATTTACCGCCTGGTGTTCTGAAAACTTTCTGAATTTAGATGTCAGCAAAACAAAAGAACTGGTGATAGATTTCCGTAGAGCCCCATCCCCCATTGCAGACCTTGTAGTTGATGGTTAAACTGTGGAAAGGGTGTCTCAGTATAAATATCTGGGCACAGTAATTGATACCAAACTAACTTTTGATTCCAACACTGCAGCTGTTCATAAGAAATGTCAGTCCAGGGTTTACTGTTTGCAAAAGCTGCGCTCACTCCATGTAAACTCAAAATCCTTGCACAGTTTTACAGATGTTTGAAGATGTGAGTATATTGGGTGTGTATGTGAGTGTGTCTGAGTGCTTGTTTGTATATATATGTGTGTGTGTGTGTGTGTGTGTGTGTGTGTGTGTGTGTGTATGTGAGTGTGTGTGTGTGTGTGTGTGTGTGTGTGTGTGTGTGTGTGTGTGTGTGTGTGTGCGTGCGAGCGTGTGAGTGTGCCTACGTGTGCGTGTGTGTGTGTGTGTGTGTGTGTGTGTGTGTGTGTGTGTGTCTGTGTGTCTGTATGTCTGTGTGTCTGTGGGTGTCTGTCTGTCTGTGATCTAACCATTTTTATGTGTTTGCTACTACTTACTATTATACGTGTATTTGTATATTCTGTGAAATCAAGTGTGACCATTGTGCAATACTAAAAATCTGTTATAAGTATTGTTGTTTATTCAAATGTGTTTTACTATTGTTTGATCATTTATTGTTTACATACACTTCAATGCTTCTTTTAATGTGAACTTAAGTCCGACAATGGTGTTTCTATTTTAAAGTAAATTCTGAAAATCAGTAAATGGTGTGTGTGTGTGTGGGGTGTGTGTGTGTGTGTGTGTGTGTGTGTGTGTGTGCGCGCGTGCGTGCGTGCGTGCGTGCTTGCGTGCTTGCGTTCGTGCGTCGCGTGTGTGTGTGTGTGTGTGTGTGTGTGTGTGTGTGTGTGTGTGTGTGTGCGTGCGTGCGTGCGTGTGTAGTACGTACTTATCTACAGGTATGACGTTTTACATTATAACTAAATTGATTCTGTATGTCACCAATGTATAGTTAGTCGGCAGCACGATTGTAATTTCTCATAATTGATATAATAAAGTATTCTTGTATCTTGTAGCATTTCATGATTGCGAAAATTTGTATCTAAATAGTACGCCAAGATAGGGATACATTTCAAGAGAATTCCGTCCTTTCCACATGCTGGCAACAATTCCGTCCTTTCCACATGCTGGCAACGATGTACATAGCCGACTTTTCCTTATACTACAAGCGGGTCGAGGAAGTAAACTCTCTAATTCTAGTTCTTCTGGGGGATTTTGATCCAGGCATGTACAAACTGAGAAAAGACTTCCAGTATCCTACCTTATAAACACAATGACCATAAAAGTCGACAGAAGCAAAGTATATATAACATACCGATTTCTTGTATTATTAACCAGGCAAATGAATTGTCTAGAAAGAATCCACAAACTCAACATCACATATCATCAACTGACAACGAATGAATGTGCAGTAATTCCACCACAATAAACTGTCAAACTATGAGATTCATCAAAGAACAACTCGGCCCAGAGTTAGGCCTCATATACATATCATCTGGATCTGAAAAACATAAGAATTCGATCCAGTTTGCTAGTTCAAGGGGAAACGACTGAGTATAAGGAATTCAATAAATGGGGAAAATGCCTTTCTAACATATACAATAAATCTATGATTTCAAACATTTTTTTATTGGCTGCACTTTCGGTCAAATTATTGATTAGAATTTTAGCGCAGTTATTGGAATAAATGCATGTTATTACACTCAAACATAACGCGCGTACAAGACAGTCTCTCTCTCCCACTCTGTCCCTGTGCGTGCGTGCGTGCGTGCGTGCGTGCGTGCGTGCGTGCGTGCGTGCGTGGTGGTGGTGTGTGTGTGTGTGTGTGTGTGTGTGTGTTTTGTGTGTGTGTCTGCGTACTCATGGAATGATTTTACTCGTAAAACAAGAGCCTCATTTCTGACATTTATACATTTCTTTCTTTTTTGCTACAACTGCATTACAATCTTGCTTCAGGGACGGACCGCTCACGGTGTTTATGAACAACCATATGATTGGAGTTTACGGGTTTACCTGGGTGTCTGAAGTCATCTCTGCCATCATCGCCAGTGAGAGATGCTTCTGTATCCTGCAGCCTCTCCGCTCCCAGACTGTGATGTCTACCTCTACCACAACGATTACCATTGTGGTGGTGAACGTGGTGGTGGTAGCCCTGTATTTCTTTGTCACTGCCCGGTACCGGATGGTCTGTGCCTACAACCCTCTCACCGACACTCTCACCTGGACTTACACTGCAAGTCAGTTCTATCACAGCTACAAGAAGATTATTGACTTCTTGGAAGTCTTTTTGTTTGGAGTTGGCATTCCTGTTATGGCCATTTTGGTGGTGGTAGTGACAACTGCTGTGACTGTGATTAAACTCCGTCAGGCAGCAGTCTGGAGGGCAGGCACCTCATCCAGTGGCACTGTGTCTGCACGAGAAGTGGCACTGACCATGATGTTGGTCTACAACTCCATCTTCTTCGTCATCTGTGTCTTTCCTATAGCCTTGTTCAGGTGAGAGATTAAATAAAGTTACTAACAAACGTGCTCTTCTAAAACGACTGTATTCACATTAAGATATATAGTTGTATTGAACCAGCTCATGTACATCTGTAATACAGTCTGAAGTTTATCTTGCCTGTCACCTCAAACAAAGTTGTGAACCTATTTTTAAAAGACAATCAATTGCATTTTAAGGCGTACAATGACGAGGACAAAATGTTGCTTGGCTGTGATGACAAATCGAGAATAAATGACAGAGCAAGCAAGCTAGAATTGTTATTTTTAAAATTTATGCCAAAGTGCATGTACTCCAGAACATAGGATGCAAGTAATGCGTATTTTAATGAAGAACACGGAACAGACGAGTGCATGATTTCACCATTATGTCTTCCGATTACACACAACAGGCATAAAGCAAATGCAAATACAATGCAAATGCAGAAAACGGTGCTTCCCAGATCACAATTAGCATGAAAAATGATTTATGTCAGATGTTTGTTTCAACAGATAAACTCAACAATTAACCCAGCCAAAGTGTCAGCCCTCTACACTGTCCTTCTTTGAGTTCTTTTTCTCTCAGTTATGAACTTCTTCTTTGAGTTCTTCTTCTCTCATTTATGAACTTCTTCTTTGAGTTCTCTCAGTTATGAACTTCTTTGAGTTCTTCTTCTCTCATTTATGAACTTCTTCTTTGAGTTCTTCTTCTCTCATTTATGAACTTCTTCTTTGAGTTCTTCTTCTCTCATTTATGAACCTCTTCTTTGAGTTCTTTTTCTCTCATTTATGAACTTCTAAGATAGTGGAACCATTGGAATAATGACAATGCCAAACAAAAAGACCTGCTGAAGCTTACAAAGTGTACAGCAATGTGTAGAAATATTAATATTAAACAGCTGCTACCTAGTGCTCCAGTAGTATAACTGGACGATAATGGGGAAATTGAAGACTCCGTCACCTTCTGAGAAACAGTTGACAATTTAAAGGCAATGCAAAAAAGAAGTTCAGGCTTTGATGGATACATTTCTAACACATTACAAGTTAATGCAGAACTTGTAGCAATAGAAATGACGATAAAATCTACCCCGATACAAATGTTCAGATAAGGAATGTAATGAATATCGAAATCTGTCCCAGTTGAAATACGTAGCTTTGAAAACGGAATTCCAATAGAGGTGAGCGGACATGAAAAATAAATTCTTCTTTACTAAGTGCGTCGCACTTATAGTTTCTGCTAACGGAAGTTAGTTGTACCGACAAACTTGTTTGTACGTCGTACCTTCATAGTTTCTGCTACGGAAGGTTAGTTGTACCGGCGAACCACAACTTGTTTGTACGTCGCTACCTTCATAGTTTCTGCTAACGGAAGGTTAGTTGTACCGGCGAACCACAACTTGTTTGTACGTCGCTACCTTCATAGTTTCTGCTAACGGAAGGTTAGTTGTACCGGCGAACCACAACTTGTTTGTACGTCGCTACCTTCATAGTTTCTGCTAACGGAAGGTTAGTAGTACCAGCGAACCACAACTTGTTTATTATGTAAAGTGTTCATTAGGCTTGCTACAGGATCCTCATACATGGGGTAAGAAACCCTTCCACATAAGGGACAGGATCCTTATACATTGGGTGAGAAACCCTTCCACATAGAGGACAGGATCCTTATACATGGGGTGAGAAACCCTTCCACATAAAGGACAGGAAACTTGCAAAATCGAGTAGAGCCTCTTGCAAATATCAAATGGAAAGTTATTGTCCTAACAGTACAGAAAAACTACCGATAATCAACACAGATGGTTCTGAATGTAATTGATGCACGACATCTACATGTTTATATGTTCTAAATGTAATTGATGCACGACATCTACATGTGTTCATTTGCTGACTGTGCACTATGGTTTGTTTGCTGTCAAGACTTGAAATTCTCCAGCATCTTTTTGTCAGAGTGTACGACAGTTCACGGGTGCTGCAAATGTAAACTGCGAGTTTCAAACACTAAGCTTGATAACATTATCAATCCGTTAAAGATAAGATGCATCCTTGAAAAGTATCTGTCGACTGTCATAGGTAAGATGAGCCAACCTGGTAACTCAGGGCAGATGTCGACTGTCATAGGTAAGATGAGCAACCTGGTAACTCAGGGCAGATGAATTTAGGCCTTGATACACTGAAATCAGAATTGAAACTTGCTCGTCTCAAATGTTAAGTATGGACACTTGAAAAAAAGTAGACAAGTGGGCCGAGTGGTATGGCATTTGACACTGTAACTGATGTGTGTGTGTGTGTGTGGGGGGGGGGGGTGATGTAACTGTTGACACTGCAACTGCTGCGTGGGGGGTGATGTAATTGCTGACACTCTAACTGATGTGGGGGCAGGGTGGTGTGACTGTTGACACTGTAAGTGATGTGTAGGCAGGGTGGTGTGGCTGTTGACACTGTAACTGATGTGTGGGAGGGTGGTGTGACTATTGAAAGTGTAACTGATGTGTGGGAGGATAGTATAACTGTTGAAAATGTAACTGATGTGTTGGACGGTAGTGTGACTGTTGACACTGTGAATGATGTGTGGGCAGGGTGGTGTGGCTGTTGACACTGTAACTGATGTGTGGGAGGGTGGTGTGACTGTTGACATTGTAACTGATGTGTGGGAGGGTGGTGTTGACATTGTAACTGATGTGTGGGCAGGGTGGTGTGACTGTTGACACTGTAAGTGATGTGTGGGCAGAGTGGTGTGACTATTGACACTGTAACTGATATGTGGGCAGGGTGGTGTGACGTTTGACAGTGTAACTGATGTGTGGGCAGGGTGGTGTCACTGTTGATACAGTAACTGAGGTGTGAGCAAGGTGGTTGACTGTTGACACTGTAACTGATATGTGGGAGGGTGGTGTAAGTGTTGACACTGTAACTGATGTGTGGGAGGCTGGTGTAAGTGTTGACACTGTAACTGATGTGTGGGAGGGTGGTGTAAGTGTTGACACTGTAACTGATGTGTGGGAGGGTGGTGTAAGTGTTGACACTGTAACTGATGTGTGGGCAGGATGGTGTTACTGTTGACACTGTAACTGATATGTGGGCAGGGTAGTGTGACTGTTGACACTGTAACTGATGTGTGGGCAGGATGATGTGACTGTTGACACTATAACTGATCTGTGGGCAGAGTGGTAGGACTGTTGACACTGTACCTAATGTGTAGGTGGGAAGTTGTGCCTGCTGCTACAGTAACTAATATATGAGCAGGCTGCTATTACTGTTGACAGTGGTCAGAGCCGGTGGTTGCTGACTGTGTACGTTATCTGCGGGCAGGGTGGCGTGCCCGTTCGTGCCGGAGATGAATGCGGGACGAAGTCAACAGAACCTGTATTTCATATGTATCTGGTTCATTGACATATTTACCTACCTCAACGCCACCTTCAACATCGCCATCTACTACACCATGGGGTCCCGCTACAGGCAGACCTTCTGGCAGCTGATGACGCGCAGAGGACACAGGACAGACTGCCGCCCCAAAGAACAGAAGACCACCAAAATCCTCTCTGTCACCTCTGGCCTCCATACGTGAATAACTGCGATATTTCTGTAAAAACAGCAAGCAGTACACACTGGAAGGCGTCCGCTTTCACAAGACAAGATACTGGGCGAAAGACACCTCAAGAACCTGATAACAGAAATATTTGTCATACTGAAGCTGAAATATACCACCTGAAAAGTGTATAGCAGTCACAAACTGGTGATAGTTTAAGGTGTTCAAAAAAATCTGACAACTTGATAAATAAAGACACAGGTAAAGACATATGCTGTTCATCTATTGGTGTAGCCTGTTGAGTTTGATTTGACACTTAGACAGAACTGTCAACTAGCTAGCTAAATAAGCAGACATACAACTTCAAAAAAATGGACAGGCACACCAACAACCAAACGAAAAGGCAATGAGTTATAATAAGAAAGGGCAATTATAGGATGAAATAAACGTGAACTCAATGAGTTATAATAAGAAAGGCCGATTAGAGGAGGAAATAAACGTGAACTCTATATATTGAAACTAACTGTTCACAGGCTAGCTCATGGTTTTCCACCATAAAAGTTCCCTGGGAAATTATAGCACATTTGAGATCCGCAAAGAGCATTCCAAAAATCTGTGTTTGCATTTCATTTACATCACATGCTGTTTGAAAGTCCGATAGGAAAAGGCTTAAGATACAAGAACGAAGAGGTCATGGATCATGCTTAAAGAGACTGCTTTATTAATGCGCAGTGATATTGCCATGTATGTTACAGACATTAGAACATGGGGATGAGCAACCAGTTTAAAAGACAGGTGTATCTTCACCTTTTGGCTTCTTTGTGTTTGACTTGCCTGTCGTCGTTCAGGGCAAAAACAAGGAAACCAGCATATAACCGTCAAGATTCGACCATTTTCTGAAAGCAATAATCGGCAGAAAAAAAGATAGCCATGGAGGAGAGAGCTGGGAATAGACAAAGGCGACAAGAGATAGATTCTCAGAATCCTAAAACTCGCCATACGTTTTCCTTTGATTTTTAGATTGTATGACAACATGGACACACACACACCACACACACACACACACACACACACACACACACACACACACACACACACATGTGATGTGATGACAATACTGATTCCACCACCGATTGAATAAAGTATTCCACTCAAACAACAATAATGAAAATAATATATGCATATAGAAGAGAGAGAGAGAGAGAGAGAGAGAGAGAGAGAGAGAGAGAGAGAGAGAGAATCTAAGCTGGAAACAGGGGCAAGTTATTATTATTATTATCATCATCATCATCATCATCATCATCATCATCATCATCATCATCATCATCATTATTATTACAATTACTATCATGATTATTATCATTACTGGTACTATTATGATCATTATCATCATCGTCATATTTATTTTTCCTATTATTATTATCGTCACCGTTATTATTATCATTATTATCGTTATATAATTATTATTATTATCATTATCATATTGTTATTATCATTGTTATTATAATCATCATTAGCATCATCATCAGTATTGTTGTGACATTCTCTGCGTCCCATTACTGAATTCTATACGAAAACTTTAACCTTTCTACAATGTAGAGCTAGTTTTAGATTTGCGGTCTGTCACACTGGGACCACTATGTCCCCAAATGGCTGTGGCTTCTCTCTCGTCCGGTGAGTATTACAACAGTTTTTGCCAGAGTCGATCAAGATGGTCTTGACTACTCTCATGCTATATTTTGCTATTGATTAGATATTGAGTGACAGACCTAAGCCTACGCTCTTGGCGTACTAACTTGACAGAATCTACTCAAGCATTAACCATCCTTAACTATGCTTGAAAATGGTCATATTATTTGAATTAGAATTGCTTGGATTTGATGAAAGTGTACACTGGTACATTTATACATATTTCAGTTCAAGTTTACTCTATAAGGTCTCTTTGTGTTGAAGTAAGTCGCATAACTTTCTTTTTTAGTTTAATTCAAACAAACCAAAACAAAGAGCGAAAACGAAAACCAACGTCCAAAATGAAGATGGATATTATTTTCATTCGTGTTGCAGGATGCTCGTGTTTTTCTGAGAAAATATTTTGGCCACACTCTTGACTTACCCGGAACAAGAACAAAAAAGCATAGCATCAAGTATAGAGGACGGCAGCTCACAAAGCAGTGTTTGAGGTTATATTTGAGTAAGGAACTAACGGGCATTTCCTATGTCGGTTTTATTAATTGTTACGGATGGTGTGCGGTGCGTGTTTTGCTGTCTGACTCTCACCTGAAGAAGTTTGGATGCGTGTACGTCTTTTCTCCCTACACACACCCACACCACACGAACATAGATAGCCAGGCAACAAGTTCAGTTTCTTCCTTTTGTTTTGCTGCCTGAACCATCAAATCACAACAAACACGTGTAACACAATAAACAAAAGCACGCCACCACCATCAAGGGCGCGCGGTACTATACTGACATATCAAACATTTTTTTGCATCTCTTGCGCAGGCCAAGCTGGCACCCACAGCAGTGTCACCACAGACAGTCTATGCACTTGGCCGCGTCCGGCCCAAGTCACACAGTTCTCACACAGTACGGAAACCGCTCAAGGAAGCAGTTCGTGGGACTCCCATACGACAGAAGAAACACACGTCGTCGTCCCGACGGAGCACTCTGAAGCCCTTTAACACACACGATGTCTACTGACCACTCGGTCAGGCTCTCCACATCCCTCTGGATGGAGACAGCGGCTGGGCACGGGCTGCAAACCACACCCGGTTGGTAGTCAGCTCCAGGTCGGACACGGGGCTTCACGGACACATGGGGAACTGACTACCAGCGAGGACCTGCCTTCAGTCTCTCTTCGGCTCTCTGGCGATGTTTCTGTGCCGGCAACTCTGTAGAGACTGAAGGGAAATCCTCGCACATCCGACTGATACAAATCGCAGGTGAGTAGCTGTCAGGTAAATGGGTCAACCGGTGAACAGGTAAACTTGTGCCTGTCCGAAGTGTCCCCACAATTTGGGACCGGACAAAAATGGTCCGTCACATTAATTTGTGCTGATTTTCAACACAACGGCGTTACCTTTTGTCACGACGAATCTCTCTTTGCTCGTTGTTTGGAGTCAGTTTAATTCATCTTTGTTACGGGTGGTGAGGTGCTGTGTGTATGACTGTCTGACTCTCACTTTCAAACGTTTGGATGCGTTTAACGATTATTCCGTACACACACCCACACCATACGAACATGTATAGTCAGGCAACATACAAGTTAAGTCTTTTTTTCTTTATATGCTGCCTGAACGATCAAATCATTATAAACATATATCATCATAAATCATTAGTATACATTGATACGCACAAAATCAATACACGCCACAACACACAGTATGCAGATCAATATTTTACATTAACTAAGATAATACACAGGGAGCATTAACCGTCAGATATCAATAGACAGGGAGCTTTAACTGTCAAGTGTCAATATATCATATCACACATTATATCATTATAATTTATCTCAATACACAGGGAACTTTAATCGTCAGATATCAATGCACAGGGAGCTTTAATTGTCAGATATCAATATATCATATCACATATCATATCATTATAATTCATCTCAATACACAGGGAGAGCTTTAACCGTCAGATTTCAATGTATCATATCACATATATTATTATTATAATTCATCACAATCTCAGCAATCAAAGACACGTCCATATACTTGGCTGCACGGAGCCCAAGTTACAGTCTATAGCACCAACCAGGGTACCCACACGACAAGCAGAACCCAAGTTACAGTCTATAGCACCAACCAGGGTACCCACACGACAAGCAGAACCCATGTTACAGTCTATAGCACCAACCAGGGTACCCACACGACAAGCAGAAACCCAGTCACAGTCTATAGCACCAACCAGGGTACCCACACGACAAGCAGAGCCAGGGTACCCACACGACAAGCAGAACCCATGTTACAGTCTATAGCACCAACCAGGGTACCCACACGACAAGCAGAATCCAAGTTACAGTCTATAGCACCAACCAGGGTACCTACACGACAAGCAGAACCCCAGTCACAGTCTATAGCACCAACCAGGGTACCCACACGACAAGCAGAACCCAAGGTACAGTCTATAGCACCAACCAGGGTACCCACACGACAAGCAGAGCACAAGTCACAGTCTATAGCACCAACCAGGATACCCACACGGCAATCAGAGCCCAAGTTACAGTCTATAGCACCAACCAGGGTACCCACACGACAAGCAGAGCACAAGTTACAGTCTATAGCACCAACCAGGGTACTCACACGGCAATCAGAGCCCACGTTACAGTCTATAGCACCCACCAGGGTACTCACACGACAAGCAGAGCCCACGTTACAGTCTATAGCACCAACCAGGGTACCCACACGACAAGCAGAGCCCAAGGCACAGTCTATAGCACCAACCAGGGTACCCATACGGCAAGCAGAGCTCACGTTACAGTCTATAGCACCAACCAGGGTACACACACGGCAGGCAGAGCCCAAGTTACAGTCTATAGCACCAACCAGGGTACCCACACGACAAGCAGAGCCCAAGTTACAGTCTATAGCACCAACCAGGGTACCCACACGACAAGCAGAGCCGCCCACGAACACAGCTGAACTGAAGACCCACAGGGTACGGTAAAGTGCGACGCACTACCGAAGACAGTTGAATTGAAGATCCACAGGGTACAGCAACTACGACGCACTACCGACCTGGCGGTTAGCCTCTCCACGTCACTTGACGGAGACAGCGACGAAATAAATAAATTTAAAAAATAAAAAAAAGAACAGTCCCAGGTCAGACTGAGGCCTCGCCGTTTTTGTACACCCAGTTCTTATAGAACAGGGAGTACTTTACAATGGGAACGAAAAAATGCTGTCCGTCTGTCTGTCTGTCTGTCTGTCTGTCTGTCCGTCCATGCTCAAAATGTGTTCCACACGCTCCAGACAAAACTACTGGGCCGATCTTTCCGAAAATTTGTCGGCAATGTTCATTATGGGTCACGGATGATACCCGATGTTTTATTTTACCGTTATAGCCGTTACAAATGGCTATAACGGCCCAAAACGGTTTTCTTCTTAATGGAATATCTCAGAAAGTACTTGGACAATCTTTCTGAAAACTTGTAGGTAAGTTCATTATCGGTCACGGATAATGCCTGATGTTTCATTTTACCGTTATATCCTTTACTAACGTTTATAACGGCCCATAACGGTTTTACTTCTTTATGGAATATCTCAGAAAGTATTTGGCCGATCCTTGCGAAAAATGTGTAGGTATGTTCATTATGGGTCACGGATGATGCCTGATGTTTCATTTTACCGTTATATCCGTCACTAACGGCCGTAACGGCCCATAACGGCTTTTCTTCTTTATGGAATATCTCAGAAAGTACTTGGCCAATCTTTCTGAAAATATGAAGGTATGTTCATTATGGTCACGAATGATGCCAGATGTTTTATTTTACCATTATAGCCGTTACTAACGGCTATAACGGCCCATAACGGTTTTTCTTTCTCATGGAATATCTTAGAAAGTACTTGGCCGATCTTTCTGAAAATTTGTAGGTATGTTCATTATGGGTCACGCATGATGCCCGATGTTTATTTTACCGTTATAACTGTTACTAACGGCTATAACGGCCCAAAACTTTTTTTTCATCTTTATGGTATATCTTACGCGTATTCAAGATAAACTGGGAGTAGGTTTATATGCTTTGCATCTTGCTTTCTCTCTGCCGCTCCCGTTTTGTTGTTGTTTTTTTCGCGTCATCTTCCTATGTCATTCCAAGTTGTCGTTATAATTTACGTTGATGTCACAACGTAACCGAGCCGACAACGAAGGACCATATTACGGCTGTAACCTCGTCAATGTCAGTTGCTTATTCAATTATTCAGTAGGAGTTCGTTTTGACGATACGTGAACTGCCTCTGTATTTAATTTAACTTTGGTATGGGTTTTTTTTTCATCCGGAGGGTAAACGCTTGCCACTAGTTTCGCATGAAATAACAGTGAATTAATTTCGGTTGGACTTTATAGACACTCAGTGCACAATTTGCGTGTAAGCGTACCAGAGGCACGAATACTTTTAAAAGGTAAAGACATGCGGTTACTCCTCCAAACCTAACTAACCCTCACCTTAATTCGATCCCTATTAAAAATAGAAGAAAATCATTCATAATTCATACTTGCAGTATGGGGACAGTGGCTTTGTATGCCCATGTGTCCATCTGTAAAGGACAGAGCATCCACGCCATTGTTGTAGTAGACTGCTGAAGGTTAGAAACCAAAATACCCCTTCATGCCCCACACCTACAAGTGTTGTAGTAGACTGCTGAAGGTTAGAAACCAAAATACCCCTTCATGCCCCACACCTACAAGTGTTGTAGTAGACTGCTGAAGGTTAGAAACCAAAATACCCCTTCATGCCCCACACCTACAAGTGTTGTAGTAGACTGCTGAAGGTTAGAAACCAAAATACCCCTTCATGCCCCACACCTACAAGTGTATATCAAATATGTATCTCTAGCACAGCCCTTCAATGTACCTCACCCCCTCCCCAACTCTGTTCTTCCCCATTTCACCCCCCACACTCCTGCCTTAACCACACAGCACCTTACTAATTCTCAATCACTTCTACAGCAAAAGGACAACATGATGTGGGAAGTTGGTATACTCCTGATATGCACCATGGAAACGTTTTACACCCACCGCTGTTGAACACCACTGGCCCAATACAGGCGATAGGCCCATCTGCACTGGCCCAATACAGGCGATAGACCCATCTGCACTGGCCCAATACAGACGATAGGCCCATCTGCACTGGCCCAATACAGGCGATAGACCCATCTGCACTGGCCCAATACAGGCGATAGGCCCATCTGCACTGGCCCAATACAGGCGATAGACCCATCTGCACTGGCCCAATACAGGCGATAGGCCCATCTGCCATCCAGCCAGGCAATTAGAGCGATGCTAGACGGCGCCAGCGTCTTTTGGAACTCATGTAAACAGGAAAGGAAAGCAGGTCGGTGTCCAACTCCTTACACACACACACACACACACACACACACACACACACACACACACACACACCACACACACACACACAGAGAAGCACGCGCGCGCGCGCGCCACTTCCTCAAAAGTTACATGGATACAAGAGCAGAGCAATATTGAAAAAAAAAAAAAAAAGCAAGGAGCTACAAATACAACATACCTATGTTTGAACCAGTTCCTGACTGACAATCCTCACACAAAAGTCTGCATCTGACAGTGCATTTTGCAATGAAATTTGCTGAGAGGGGTGAAGATCTTAATTAATGACTTGTTTATGTTTCAACACAGACACAAACGCTAGATCCGTACCCTGTTGTTTGTAGCAAAATAGCAGATGTAGAACAGTGTCAGGTTGATAGTTGTATCAGAAACATAATTCCGGGTTCACACTTGGCCTCCCTCGTTCCAGACAGAGCTGTGTGAACTCTGTCAGTCGGTGAGATGAATCTGGAAACAGGTCTGTCTAGACGAGAAAGACCGTCCCTGACTTCCATAAGCCTGACTGTTTGAATTGAGGCTCAATTGTACATTCGCTGCCTACCTGTTTTTTTCGTCTTTGTTTTCCTTATGATTTTAACAGACGCTTCTTCTAATTACTGAGTATGGTAGGTGGCCTAAATAGCGTGAAATAGAGCAGCTGAAACAGAGGAAAAGGAAGGCAATGTCATAAGCGCTTTATCAAACAAGCTGGATCTTAAAAGCCGTGGCATATACAAGTCAGACATGGTGTAATTGTGTTAGAATGTTATCTTAAATAATCAGCTTGTTGGAGTCAGTATGTTTTTGTTGAAGTGCGAGTGAGTGTATAATACAAACTAATAGTTTGTCAAGGGTAAAAGACCCTGTCAGGGGAATGAGGCAGGAACAGACAAAGAGCAAAGAGGCACAACACTCAACTACTCACTACCTCCAGACCACTCCAGGAAGTACGGAACAAATATTACTAAATTTTAAATATACAAATTTACACAAATATATCAAACACCCCAATCACTCACATTTACATTCCATTTATGAGATGGGGCCACCTATCAAAGAAGAGGGAGGAAAGACAGGAAAAAAAAGAATAACTACAACAACAAAAAACCCAAAGATGAGTGTAGATCCTATCAGGAGCGAACTATCGCTAAGGGACAAAATAACCCGATAGAGGGGAGCTCAAAAAAAAAAAAAAAACCACCCGGATCTCACTGCCACCCAACCTATCACCATCTAAAGCTACCCCAATAAATAGAAAAGGAGAAACAAACTAATACAACAAACAGGGCATAACCATATACATAGATCACACTAGCGCATGCACACAAATCCACAACCCATACACCACACACACTTGTCACATAACTGATTTGTTGAAGACTGTCCCAAGAGTGTTCCACGGATTAGATCTCCGAAGCAAGACTGGCTGCTCTCCTCACTAGCGTCTAAAAGACTCATTCCTGCGCCGGACTCCTCCAGCACCCCTCAGGCGCGGCTCCGGTATCCTCCTCTCTGGGACCATCCTCCAGGTCGCTCAACGTCAGCAACTGTGGCCTATTTCCACGCAAGAAGAAGAAACAAAAGAACGCCCTGCGGCGGATGTCAGTCCCTCGCCGCATAACCATGATGATTGTAGATTATGTGTGTGAATGCAGGGCATGTGTGGACCGTGTACGTACAATTTAAACAATTTAAAGAATTGAAAGAAGAATAAACTTTTACAATCCCTGTTTCCTTTCGGTTTCACCTGTTCCTGACTCATTGCTGTTTTCCTCCTTTCCTTATTTTCCTTTACTATAATTCTCAATTTTGTCTCATATTACAAATTACAATACAATAAACTCTTGGAAGTTCACATTACATTTTATATTAATACCAAATGAAATTCCATAAAACTTACTCATTCTTCCGTATTATCTATAAATACTTACATAAAAAACAACTAATAATTCAAAACAAAAAAAAAAAAGACAGAGACAAACAAACAAGACAAGGAGCGGGACCTATGGCGGGTGCGCCACATCGGAAATCTCCGCCAGTCGACTGAATGTTAATCGGCGGCAACTCGTTCCGTTCCGGACCCGACTTGATGTTTAAAAAAAATAATAATAAATAATTTGCTTCAATCCTTGAAGTATCGCTTCTGGAATATTCCGACTCCAATACAGAACTAGATACATATGTCAAGCCTACAAGTAGCTCCCCAAACAGAGCCATTGCTTAACATCCAACTTAAAATAAATGACCTCAATGTCACTTAAATATGTACTGACCGAATAAATGCCCATCCCATCTTGGCGTACAAACTCTCAAACCCAACGAAAATACAACACACCCTATTTATACATATATATTTACCAGAACGGCGGGTGAAGACAGAAGAGAACTACTGGAAAGCTTCACTCAACGAAGAGCCCAAAGCCCCACCAGTAATGCGCCACCTCCAACGAAGGAAGTAAAAGTCTGGAACGACTCTGAAGAATGTTGTTGGTAACCCAAGGATTGAGATCCTTCCAAAGCTCAGTGGACTGCCTTCCGCCCAGCGAAGGGTTCCGGCCCGGTTCCGCTACTCTCCACGACGAAGTGGAAAAATAAATATGGCTACCAACAGAGGACGTGGCCTCTTACCAGAAAAGCAAAAGCCAAAAGAATGAGAGAGCCGAACACTGGCATAGTGCAGAAGGTTCCCCCTCCACCCCACATAAACACCTACTCACATTCAACACTTGCTAAGCATAAACAACACACTTTACGCACAGAACACGTGCAAGACACTTCCCTGCACCGTTATTAAAATGACGGCACACACACACACACACACACACACACACACACCCTTCATCCCGGTCTCCCTCTTCCCTCTCACACTACTCCTGTGTGAGGGTTTACTGAGGGGATGCATGATCCACACGGGCGGTGCACAAACTGAATGCGACAGAGGAGCTACCCCCCTCTCCTCTGCACTCCACATACTAAGTATAAGCCGCTGTCAACCTCTGTGACGAACAGCCCATTAAAACTCAATGTATAAATTCAAACACTGGTCCGCCCGTGACACTGTTCTCACAGATTTCCCTGGTTGTTTTGTCTTTTCCTACTTCTATTTGTTTCCTTTATCACCCCTTCATCTTTCCCCGTTTTCATAACCCCTGGATCATGTTCATCAGATGTTAACTAATTGTAATGTAGGATACTTAGCTCTGTTCTACAAAATACAGTAATCAGACGGATGCTGAAACCGATCATCAATTCAGCCACAGTATTATTGAAAATCAAATCCAAGTCCTGTTTTGTAGTCCAGCCTACGAGGAATTGAGAGAAGAACTCATAACTAATACATGTTCCACCTGTCCATCAACCTTTAGATCATCAAACATTTTTATGACAAAAAAGTAACATTTTTGCACGCTTTGATTTCCTGTATGTAGAGCAATTAAGATATAGATATGTTTACAAAATTGATAAAATACATGATACTACAATTTGTGATACGATTTCGCACTTTGAAGACTAATATAATTATGATTTACATTTTATGCTCATAAGATTCACAGACGGGAGGCTGACGAATCTTGTGGCGCCAACCCCAAACCGATCGGGAATCTACAACGGACTGGAGTGTTATCCAATAAATTCCCAGCGGTCTTTGAAAGAAATTTTTCCATTGTGTGCAACATGATAATCTGTGTGCCAAAGAGGGGTGTATGAACACTGTAATGAACAAAAAGGGGTGTGTTAACACTGTAATGAACAAAAAGGGGTGTGTGAACACTGTAATGAACAAAAAGGGGTGTGTGAACACTGTAATGAACAAAAAGGGGTGTGTGAACACTGTAATGAAAAAAGGGGGGGGGTGAACACTGTAATGAACAAAAAGGGGTGTATGAACACTGTAATGAACAAAAAGGGGTATGTGAACACTGTAATGAACAAAAAGGGGTGTGTGAACACTGTAATGAACAAAAAGGGGTGTATGAACACTGTAATGAAAAAAGGGGTGTCTGAACACTGTGATGAACAAAAAGAGGTGTGTGAACACTGTGATGAACAAAAAGGGGTGTTTGAACACTGTAATAACAAAAAGGGGTGTATGAACACTATAATGAACTAACAGGGGTCTGTGAACACTGTAATGAAAAAAGGGTGCATGAACACTGTAATGAACAAAAAGAGGTATGTGAACACTATAATGAAAAAAAGGGTGCATGAACACTGTAATGAACAAAAAGGGGTGTGCGAACATTGTGATGAACAAAAGGGGTGTGTGAACACTGTAATGAACAAAAAGGGGTATGTGAACACTGTAATGAACAAAAAGGGGTGTATGGACACTATAAGGAACTAACAGGGGTGTATGAACACTGTAATGAACTAACAGGGGTGTATGAACATTGTAATGAACTAACAGGGGTGTATGAACACTGTAATGAACTAACAGGGGTGTATGAACATTATAAGGAACTAACAGGGGTGTATGAACACT
>CM065726.1:2506340-2543840 GCA_033310375.1 Conus canariensis
ATTGTGTGACATGTCATGTCTTTTTATAGGGCAGAATACCACCAACATTGTGTGACATGTCATGCCTTTTTATAGGACAGAATACCACCACCAACATTGTGTGACAGGTCATGCCTTTTTATAGGGCAGAATACCACCAACATTGTGTGACAGGTCATGCCTTTTTATAGGGCAGAATACCACCACCAACATTGTGTGACAGGTCATGCCTTTTTATAGGACAGAATACCACCACCAACATTGTGTGGCAGGTCATGCCTTTTTATAGGGCAGAACACCATCAACATTGTGTGACATGTCATGCCGTTTTATAGGGCCAGAATACCAAAAACATTGTGTGACATGTCATGCCTTTTTATAGGGCTACAATACCACCACCAACATTGTGTGACAGGTCATGCCTTTTTGTAGGGCAGAATACCACCAACATTGTGTGACAGGTCATGCCTTTTTATAGGGCCAGAATACCATCAACATTGTGTGACATGTCATGCCTTTTTATACGGCAGAATACCACCAACATTGTGTGACATGTCATGCCTTTTTATGGGGCAGAATACCACCAACATTGTGTGACATGTCATGCCTTTTCATAGGACAGAATACCACCAACATTGTGTGACATGACATGCCTTTTTATAGGGCAGAATACCACCAACATTGTGTGACAGGTCATGCCTTTTTATAGGGCAGAATACCACCAACATTGTGTGACATGTCATGCCTTTTCATAGGGCAGAATACCACCAACATTGTGTGACATGACATGCCTTTTTATAGGGCAGAATACCACCACCAACATTGTGTGACAGGTCATGCCTTTTTATAGGGCAGAATACCACCACCAACATTGTGTGACAGGTCATGCCTTTTCATAGGGCAGAATACCACCACCAACATTGTGTGACAGGTCATGCCTTTTCATAGGGCAGATTACCACCAACATTGTGTGACATGTCATGCCTTTTTATAGGGCAGAATACCACCAACATTGTGTAACAGGTCATGCCTTTTTATAGGGCAGAATACCACCAACATTGTGTGACATGACATGCCTTTTTATAGGGCAGAATACCACTAAAATTGTGTGACAGGTCATGCCTTTTTATAGGGCCAGAATACCCCCAACATTGTGTGACATGTCATGCCTTTTTATAGGGCAGAATACCATCAACATTGTGTGACATGTCATGCCTTTTCATAGGACAGAATACCACCACCAACATTGTGTGACATGTCATGCCATTTTATAGGGCAGAATACCACCAACATTGTGTGACATGTCATGCCTTTTTATAGGGCAGATTACCACCAACATTGTGTGACATGTCATGCCTTTTTATAGGGCAGAATACCACCAACATTGTGTGACATGTCATGCCTTTTTATAGGGCAGAATACCACCACCAACATTGTGTGACATGTCATGCCTTTTTATAGGGCAGAATACCACCAGCATTGTGTGACATGTAATGCCTTTTCATAGGGCAGAATACCACCAACATTGTGTGACATGTCATGCCTTTTTATAGGGCAGAATACCACCAGCATTGTGTGACAGGTCATGCCTTTTTATAGGGCAGAATACCACCAACATTGTGTGACAGGTCATGCCTTTTTATAGGGCAGAATACCACCACCAACATTGTGTGACATGTCATGCCTTTTCATAGGGCAGAATACCACCAACATTGTGTGACATGACATGCCTTTTTATAGGGCAGAATACCACCAACATTGTGTGACATGTCATGCCTTTTTATAGGGCAGAATACCACCAACATTGTGTGACAGGTCATGCCTTTTTATAGGGCAGAATACCACCAACCTTGTGTGACATGTCATGCCTTTTTATAGGGCAGAATACACCAACATTGTGTGACATGACATGCCTTTTTATAGGGCAGAATACCACCAACATTGTGTGACATGTCATGCCTTTTTATAGGGCAGAATACCACCAACATTGTGTGACAGGTCATGCCTTTTTATAGGGCAGAATACCACCACCAACATTGTGTGACATGACATGCCTTTTTATAGGGCCAGAATACCACCAACATTGTGTGACATGTCATGCCTTTTTATAGGGCAGAATACCATCAACATTGGTGACATGTCATGCCTTTTCATAGGACAGAATACCACCACCAACATTGTGTGACATGTCATGCCATTTTATAGGGCAGAATACCACCAACATTGTGTGACATGTCATGCCTTTTTATAGGGCAGATTACCACCAACATTGTGTGACATGTCATGCCTTTTTATAGGGCAGAATACCACCAACATTGTGTGACATGTCATGCCTTTTTATAGGGCAGAATACCACCACCAACATTGTGTGACATGTCATGCCTTTTTATAGGGCAGAATACCACCAGCATTGTGTGACATGTAATGCCTTTTCATAGGGCAGAATACCACCAACATTGTGTGACATGTCATGCCTTTTTATAGGGCAGAATACCACCAACATTGTGTGACAGATCATGCCTTTTTATAGGGCAGAATACCACCAACATTGTGTGACAGGTCATGCCTTTTTATAGGGCAGAATACCACCACCAACATTGTGTGACATGTCATGCCTTTTCATAGGGCAGAATACCACCAACATTGTGTGACATGACATGCCTTTTTATAGGGCAGAATACCACCAACATTGTGTGACATGTCATGCCTTTTTATAGGGCAGAATACCACCAACATTGTGTGACAGGTCATGCCTTTTATAGGGCAGAATACCACCATCCTTGTGTGACATGTCATGCCTTTTTATAGGGCAGAATACCACCAACATTGTGTGACATGACATGCCTTTTTATAGGGCAGAATACCACCAACATTGTGTGACATGTCATGCCTTTTTATAGGGCAGAATACCACCAACATTGTGTGACAGGTCATGCCTTTTTATAGGGCAGAATACCACCACCAACCTTGTGTGACATGACATGCCTTTTTATAGGGCCAGAATACCACCAACATTGTGTGACATGTCATGCCTTTTCATAGGGCAGAATACCACCAACCTTGTGTGACATGTCATGTCTTTTTATAGGGCAGAATACCACCAATATTGTGTGGCAGGTCATGCCTTTTTATAGGGCAGAATACCACCACCAACATTGTGTGACATGTCATGCCTTTTTATAGGGCAGAATACCACCAACATTGTGTGACATGTCATGCCTTTTTATAGGGCTACAATACCACCACCAACATTGTGTGACAGGTCATGCGTTTTTATAGGGCTACAATACCACCACCAACATTGTGTGACAGGTCATGTCTTTTTATAGGGCAGAATACCACCAACATTGTGTGACAGGTCATGCCTTTTTATAGGGCAGAATACCACCAACATTGTGTGGCAGGTCATGCCTTTTTATAGGGCAGAATACCACCACCAACATTGTGTGACATGTCATGCCTTTTTATAGGGCAGAATACCACCACCAACATTGTGTGGCAGGTCATGCCTTTTTATAGGGCAGAATACCACCAACATTGTGTGACATGTCATGCCTTTTTATAGGGCAGAATACCACCACCAACATTGTGTGACAGGTCATGCCTTTTTATAGGACTTCAATACCACCATCAACATTGTGTGACATGTCATGTCTTTTTATAGGGCAGAATACCACCAACATTGTGTGACATGTCATGCCTTTTTATAGGGCAGAATACCACCACCAACATTGTGTGACATGTCATGCCTTTTTATAGGGCAGAATACCACCACCAACATTGTGTGGCAGGTCATGCCTTTTTATAGGGCAGAATACCACCAACATTGTGTGACATGTCATGCCTTTTTATAGGGCAGAATACCACCAACATTGTGTGACAGGTCATGCCTTTTTATAGGGCAGAATACCACCAACATTGTGTGACAGGTCATGCCTTTTTATAGGGCAGAATACCACCACCAACATTGTGTGGCAGGTCATGCCTTTTTATAGGGCAGAATACCACCAACATTGTGTGGCAGGTTATGCCTTTTTATAGGGCAGAATACCACCACGCTTCTAATAATAAAAAAAACATTCCCCGGAACAGCTGAGTAAAACACGAAGTCGGAGAGGATACATCCAGTCGAGACATAGTCAACAGCCCACACCCGCACCCCCACCCCACCACCACCACCACCCTCCTCCTGAACGGCTTTGGGGCCTGGGAAATGTACCATTTTTGTAAAAGGGTGGACAACATGTTTTTAATTTGTAAATGAATGAGAAAGTAAATGATTTCAAATCAGGGCAAAATAAGAAAAGGGTATTTGTATATGTAAAGAACATTACGACAGAGTCGATTCTTTTTAACTCATTTCCATATTCACGCAAAACAAATCTATCCACCTACCAAGATTGTCATCAGAAGTAGCTAGAGCCACTGATTTGGAAGTTGAATAGGGTAATACAACATTGTGGACACACTTTCACTGTCTTTATGAAATCGAAGACTGACGAAAACTTCAGGTTGATCATCTATGTATATGAGCTGAATCAGTACGTATATCACTATAAGGAACATTTGCGGGATGCCTGGAATACAACAACTCAATAATCTGGTTTTGCGTCTCCTGTTTTGAAGGATGCCCGTTTCCAATTCACATTAATACGTACTCGCAATATTTTGTTAAGTACTTGTGGCAATATAAATTTTCGAATTTGCTGTTTTATCCGAATAGCCTAGCACGCTCTCCAAGGCCAATAACAATGTTAATAAAACCTGTGTTTTGTGAAACGTATGTATAGTATTATGCCAGACAATAACAATGTTAATAAAACCTGTGTTTTGTGAAAGATGTGTATGGTATTATGCCAGACAATAACAATGTTAATAAAACCTGTGTTTTGTGAAAGATGTGTATGGTATTATGCCAGACAATAACAATGTTAATAAAACCTGTGTTTTGTGAAAGATGTGTATGGTATTATGCCAGACAGTAACAATGTTAATAAAACCTGTGTTTTGTGAAAGATGTGTATGGTATTATGCCAGACCAATAATGTTAATAAAACCTGTGTTTTGTGAAAGATGTGTATGGTATTATGCCAGACCAATAACAATGTTAATAAAACCTGTGTTTTGTGAAAGATGTGTATGGTAGTATGCCAGACCAATAACAATGTTAATAAAACCTGTGTTTTGTGAAAGATGTGTATAGTATTATGCCAGACCAATAACAATGTTCATAAAAGCTGTGTTTGTGAAAGATGTGTATGGTGTTATGCCAGACCAATACCAATGTTTTAAAACCTGTGTTTTGTGAAAGATGTGTATGGTATTATACCAGACAACAGCAACTGACAGGATGCTGACAGCAAACGTCTTCACTCCCAAACCTCTCATTCCTCCTTTCCCTCCTCCTCAGCGCTCATCCTAACACTTCCCCCCACCCACCCACACTCCTCTTCCTTCTCCCCCACCTCCTCCTGTGCGTGCGTGCATGTCCGCACGTGTGTGTGTGTGTGTGTGTGTGTGTGTGTGTGTGTGTGTGTGTGTGTGTGTGTGTGTGTGTGGTCATCGTATTTGATTTTGTATCTGATATTCATAGTGTTTGATTTTGCACCTGTGTAGAGCGCACTGCTTCTAATCACAGGTGGATTTTTTTTGTTATTTCAAGCGCTTAACACACATTCTTTAGTGCTAATTATAGAAAAAGTCGTTCCAGTTTGAAGGTCACCATAACCGAAATAACATATGTCTTTGCAGAACCTGTGCTTCACCACACCCACACCACCAGATGTTAATAAAATCACTGCTGCCACCAAACTAACCCTATGATCATCAAGGCGACTTCAAAAGCAATGATCTACAACAGAAATAAACCCTGAACATAGCAATGCTTCATACTGGAATCAGAAACAATAGAAGGTGATTTGGAGACACTGGCTGGTCAAATGATACTGTTTTCGTAGTGCAGGGACAATGGTCAATGAATTTTTGACTGTTTCCTTCAGTGAGGTAGCGACAATGACTTCCAGCGTCAGTGACCTCACGTCAACCATACAGCACAACGTGACAGACCTGTTCCTCAACGTCACTCAGAAGACAGCTCCATCCCAATGCACGGTGCTGAAGGTTGAAGGCGTCACTCCCTGGGACAACCCGGACAGTCTGGTCAGTGCACACACTGAGGACCTCGTGCGCCGCATCAGAGCGGCAGTGATCCTGCCTGCCTTGTTTCTGATTGGCGGGCCTGCCAACGTCATCAACATGGCGGTGTTCTACAAGCAAGGACTGAAGGAACGGATCAACGTGTGTCTGTTCTCCTTGTCCCTGGCAGATCTGCTCTACCTTGTAGGCAACATGCTGTTCCACGCTGAACAGCTCGGCTTGGCGTTCCTCACCAACCAAAAGTAAATGATTTCTTTTTTTTTTTCTTAAAAGCAACAATCGAATTACTGATCCACCAGCGGAAAGAAAAAAAATACAAAGCAGACACTTCGCGATTAGACCTATGGGTCTTCGTCAGGCACGATAGACAACATACTAAACAATTGAAACAAAGGACAAACTAACTGTCACTTATCTCTTCAAATTCCATGCAGACTGTGGCGTTGATGGAAGACTGAAATTATGGAATGGAAAGAGAAGAAGAAAGATGTTGGAGTGGAGAGAGTACAGATTAAAACGATAATAAGAATTTAAAATAAAAGGAACATGGATGGTATAACAATCATATGCTGATATTAATTACATTATAGGTAGTGGTACAGTAAGATTAGAAGTAGTAGTAGTAGTAGTAGTTGTTGTTGTTGTATTGTTATCATTATTATTAACAATAATGACAACAATAATAATAATAACAATAATGATAATATGATATAACATAACATAATATAGTATAATGCAATATAATATAATATGATATAATATGGTATAATATAATATAATATAATATAATATAATATAATATAATATAATATAATATAATATAATGTAATGTAATGTAATGTAATACAACACAACACAACACAACACAACATAACATAACATAACATCACATCACATAATATAATATAATATATATATAATATAATATAATATAATATAATATAATATAATATAATATAATATAACATGATATGATGATGATGATGATGATGTTGATGATGATGCGATGATTGTAACGGTGGCATTGGTGAAAGACTACAATATCAGAATATAAGAGAAGTAGAAAGAGATTGGAGGGGAGAGGGTATGAATTAAAACAATATTCTTTTTATGTCCCGCCTCTCGTCACCTCACCGTTCAAACAGCTTCCATTCTTCTGGGTAAAAGTCTAGCCCTTTAACTCTAAGAAGTCGTTCACTGTTCAAACAGCTTTCATTCTTCTGGGTGAATGTCTAGCCCTGTAAGACTGAGAATTCGTTCACTGTTCAAACAGCTTTTATTCTTCTCGGTCAAATTCTAGCCCTGTAACACTAAGAAGTCGAGGTAAGTTAACAGCCGTGGAAAAATTTCAATAAAAACAATAATGCTTGCTTAGATCTTTAGCTTACACGCTTTTGCGCAAACGCCCTTCCACACCAGAGAGAGTCCCAGCACGTCTTTGTGGACTCCATGAAGGCCTTTGACGGAGTCTGACAGCTGGCACTGTGGACCACAAAAAAGAAATTTGATATTGGTAAAAAGGTTGTCAACACCATCCAGCAACTACTGTCCACGTCAACCGATCAATTACACAGGGTGCTATTGGTGGATGGTGTCATACTTCAGTTTGACTTTATCAGAGCTGTCTTTTCTCTCCCACACTTTTTACAATAAATCCAGAAGGCTTCATAACAGATACCCTGGAAGCAGTCGAGGCAGCATTGGAGGAAGTACCATCACGTGCCTTTGATTCACAAATAAAATCGATGTACTGGCAGCAATCAGCAAAAATTCGCCAAACCTGTGAGAAGACAGATGAAACTTCAACAAGATATGTGATCGAATCCAACGCCGAGAAGACTAAGTTGGTAGCGAGACACAACATCACAATTACTACTGATATACCTATCATTGACAGACCCAAGTAATGTTCAACAGTTAACTTCTCTGGTATCCATCATTAGCACTAGGGGCTCCAGTGGTAAAATGCCTTCACTGTGGTATCCATCATTAGCACTAGGGGCTCCAGTCGTAAAATGCCTTCACTGTGGTCTCCATCATTAGCACTAGGGGCTCCAGTCGTAAAATGCCTTCACTGTGGTATCCATCATTAGCACTAGGGCTCAGTGGTAAAATGCCTTCACTGTGGTCTCCATCATAGCACTAGGGGCTCCAGTCGTAAAATGCCTTCACTGTGGTATCCACCATTAGCACTAGGGGCTCCAGTGGTAAAATGCCTTCACTGTGGTCTCCATCATTAGCACTAGGGGCTCCAGTGGTAAAATGCCTTCACTGTGGTATCCATCACTAGCACTAGGGGCTCCAGTCATAAAATGCCATCACTGTGGTCTCCATCATTAGCATTAGGGGCTCCAGTCGTAAAATGCCTTCACTGTGGTATCCATAATTAGCACTAGGGGCTCCAGTGGTAAAATGCCTTCACTCTGGTAAATACCACTAGCACTAAGGGCTCCAGTTGTAAAATGCCTTCAAAAACAGAGTGCAATACCCAGCTCAAAGTCCACGACACTAGGTGATGACAATATAGATTTAAAATTACTGACCATCTGTCCACTTTTCAAAGCAACTGTATTCTCCAGAAGTTATGCGCAAAGACATAAATGAATATCGCCAACTTGAAAAAAAATGCACAGTAACTTTGCGAAACAAATTGTCAAACTAAGAAATCTGTCAGGTAAACAACGGCTCAGTAGTCATTATTTTTGAAGTCGGAACTAGAAATTCCACCCACGATTCAATTAAAAATGGCACGTTTTCGAAAAAAAAATCATTTTAGCAGATGGCAAAATCACTTTCTTAACATTCTGACTTTATGTTACGTATACCATCCCCTGCACTTTCAGTGTAATTTTTTTTTAATTCCATAGTGAGGTGACTCCAAGCGGAAATTGAATCAAACTTAAAGAAAACTACTATTCCGCGGAACGAAAGAGACAAACAATTTACGAGACAAAACACCACACGTTTCGATCTCTTTGGTCTTCTTCGGGCAAGGCAAACAACATCCAAGACAATGAAAACAAAAAATGAACAATCACTTGAAGAGACACTTGAACATACAACAAACAAACAAGCACACAAGTGTAAAGTGACGATATTTTATTTTAAGTTTGTAATTATCATAATAAATATATGCAATTAAACTCA
Source organism: Conus canariensis (assembly GCA_033310375.1). Classification (NCBI taxonomy): domain Eukaryota; kingdom Metazoa; phylum Mollusca; class Gastropoda; order Neogastropoda; family Conidae; genus Conus; species Conus canariensis. The sequence continues at coordinate 2,515,623 of CM065726.1, forward strand.
AACAGAAAAGTAAACTATGCAAAAGACTTGTGAAATGTGCTATATAAGTCTCAGCTGTGAAATTTACCCACCTAGTATTTCAATACTGTAAATGTCTTCCACGCATGTTTTAGGGATGGACCAGTTACAGTTTTTATGACCAATAACATGATTGGTGTTTACGGGTTTACCTGGGTGTCTGAAGTCATTTCTGCCATCATCGCCAGTGAGAGACGCTTCTGTATCCTGCAGCCTCTCCGCTCCCAGACTGTGATGTCTACCTCTACCACCACTGTCATCATTGTGGTGGTGAACGTGGTGGTGGTGGGTCTGTATTTTTTCGTCAGTGCCAGGTACAGCATGGTGTGTGCGTATGATCCTGTCGCTGACGCCATCACTTGGAATTTAACTGCCAGTCAATTCTATTACCGCTACAAGAACATTATTGACTTCTTGGAAGTCTTTGTGTACGGAGTTGGCATTCCTCTGGTGGCCATTATAGTGGTAGTTGTGACAACTATAGTGACTGTCATCGAACTCCATCAGACAGCAGTCTGGAGGGCAGGCACCTCATCCAGTGGCACTATATCTCCACGAGAAGTGGCACTGACCATGATGTTGGTTTACAACTCCATCTTCTTTGTCATCTGTGTCTTTCCCATGGCCTTGGTCAGGTGAGAAATTGTGTTTGATTTGCTGTTAAAATGTTGTTCCAAAACACCTATACTAGCATTCGCATGTTGATCTCTGTCACTTTGTTTTGTACATCCATGCATATGGCTTGAAGATCCCCCTAGCTTCTCCACTACCTCTTTAGATAACTTATTTTGTATACTTCCAAGTACATGCTATTATTGTGTCCTTCTCTTTTACATACTATCTGTCACTGACTACTTTGAAAACTCGTTGACTGTGACAGGGGGTAAATAAATAGGGATGACAAGTTACCACCAAAACTAACTAAGTACCGTGGATTCTATCTATTTAGGGCAGTACCGTGGATTCTATCTATTTAGGGCAGTACCATGGATTCTATCTATTTAGGGCACAAAAGTATCTGTCAGAGAACTTTACTTTGCAAACAGATCAGTGGCTCAAAGAATGGACATCGGTTTTTGTTGTTTGTTTGTTTTGCTTGTTTGTTTTGTTAATTTTTTTTTAATTTCTCTTCTCAAACAAATCTTAGACTTCGTACACTGGAAAAGTGGTTATGATTTCAAAACTGCCTGTTACAGACAGGTCACGGTGTTTTGTAATCTTTGACAACTTCACTGAAATGTGAAGTCATGCTTTTGAGTTTAAATGTCCCATTTCATGAGTATATAATTTCACACAGAACTGACACACACGTGCTAGAAAGTTAAATGGATGAAAATGGTTTTGGTGTGATCTTTGCTTCAGAATTAAAATTTCACGAACACGATACCATTGCAATTAATAAGACATACAGAATGTATGAATTGGTGAGGAGTTTTATGTAAATAAACAAGAATACATAATCAAAACTTAACAATAGGTTAGTCATACCCCATTTTGAATACGACAGGCAAAATTGGAACCGACCTCGAAAAATGCATCAGCTGCACTTGAAACAGTAGCAAAAAAAATTGGCAACAAAAGTAGAAGTAGTAAACAGTCATTAAAACAATGATGACAGATAAACAAAGCAACAAACTGCCATTTCTAAAACAAAGAACATTATATGGATGTCAGAGAAATGTCTTCAGTGGGTGGGGTTTTTTTTGTTTTGTTTTTTTTTCGCAGAAATGGCACTATTTAAAATCTCTGTATCATCTATTTCAAAATCTGAAATAGTGAATCAAAAATACTAACGCAGCACGGGAGATCTAATTCTAAAGGAAATCTCGTTGCTTCCTGAATTACTGGGTAATGGTCTGTTTTTCCAGCACAAACTTGCATGGAACAGTTCAATCATGTAAAATTATTCATTTGAAGCATTAAAACGACTGAGCAGCTGCTAAAAAGTTCTCAACTATGTAAACTAAATCAGTATGTTACAATATCATGTAAAAGAACACATTCATCTGAAAACCTTGGCCCTGAACGCACACTTTGATGACTAGGACGCAAAATATTGAATAAAATGAAATAACAAAGAGGCATATCGTCATCCATCCAGAATTTCCACACCTGAATGATTCGCCACTCTTCAGCGCATGTCACATTCCCCAGCTCGATTATAACAAATCAGCTAACCTCCTTCACTGTGGTGTGGAATCAGCATTGTAACTTGTTCTTCGCATGGCTTGCACCTATCACCAATGTTGACACTGTAACTTATATGCGGGCAAAATGGTGTAACTGTTGACACTGTAACCGATGTGTGGGCAGAGTGGTGTGACTGTTGACACTGTAACTGATGTGTGGGCAGAGTGGTATGCCTGTTTACACCGTAACTGATATTTGGGCAGAGTGGCATGACTGTTGACACTATAACTGATGTGTGGGCAGGGTGCTGTGACTATTGACATTGTGACTGATGTGTGGACAGGGTGGTTTGACTGTTGACACTGTAAGTGATGTGTGGGCAGGGTGGTGTGACTGTTGACACTGTAAGTGATGTGTGGACAGGGTGGTGTGACTGTTGACACTGTAACCGATGTGTGGGCAGAGTGGTATGACTGTTGACACTGTAACTGATGTGTGGACAGGGTGGTGTGACTGTTGACACTGTAACTGATGTGTGTGCAGGGTGGTGTGACTGTTGACACTGTAACTGATGTGTGGGCAGGGTGGTGTGGACTGTTGACACTGTAACTGATGTGTGGGCAGGGTGGTGTGACTGTTGACACTGTAAGTAAGTGATGTGTGGGCAGAGTGGTGTGACTGTTGACACTATAACTGATGTGCAGGCAGGGTGGTGTGACTGTTGACACTGTAACTGATGTGTGTGCAGGGTGGTATGACTGTTGACAGTATAACTGATGTGCAGGCAGGGTGGTGTGACTGTTGACACTGTAACTGATGTGTGGGCAGGTTGGTGTGACTGTTGACACTATAACTGATGTGTGGGCAGAGTGGTGTGACTGTTGACGCTGTAACTGATGTGTGGGCAGGGTGGTATGACTGTTGACACTGTAAGTGATGTGTGGGCAGGGTGATGTGACTGTTGACACTATAACTGATGTGTGTGCAGGGTGGTGTGACTGTTGACACTGTAACTGATGTGTGGGCAGGGTGGTGTGGTTGTTCATACCAGAGATGAACACAGGGGGAACTCAACAGAATCTCTATTTTATGTGTGTCTGGGTCTTGGACATCCTGTCCTATATGAACGCCTCATTCAACATCGCCATCTACTACACCATGGGGTCCCGCTACAGACAGACCTTCTGGCAGCTGATGACATGCAAGGGCCTCAGAACAGGCTGTCAGCACAAAGAACGGATGACCTCTATCACAACCACCTCTGTCAGCTCTGGTTCTCAGAGCGAACAGATCATGAATGGTTAACGTATGATATTGTAAGACAGGCACTCTGGGTGTAAGGACATGCAAGCAAGTGCGTAACAAAGCAACAAGGACAACAAAACGTACCCTGTCTGAACTACAATATATCAAGATAAATTGTTTGATGAGCAAGCATGAAGCCTGGCTAGCAATTAGTCATGTCTGATGTGTCTTAAAGAAAAGTGTTGCATTTCAGGGAAATTAAGGCATGGGGACAGACATTATATGATGCACATTTTTATGTAACTTTTCCTTGGTAACTGGGGAATAAAAACATATTAATCATTAAGCAAATCAGCTCAGCAAAGAAAAAAAAAAGGATCATGTGCATGCACACACACACACACAGACACACACACACACACACCCACACTCACACACACACACACACACACACAAACACACACACAAACAAACACACACAGATAGATATATAGGCACACACACTCAGGGAGGGGGAGGGAGAGAGACAGAGAGAGAGTGAGACAGACAGACAGACAAAGAGAGAGAGAGAGAGAGAGAAAGAGAAAGAGAGAGAGAGAGAGAGAGAGAGAGAGAACAGACAAGTAGCATATACACCAATAATGATGAAGTAAACAACAACAACTAAACACAGAAAAATAAGGAGAATTAAACTGTGAAATCTATACACTGGAACCAATTTGTCAGATTCTGGTCCGAAATTCCACAACACTCGTCATACAAGAGAGAGAGAGAGAGAGAGAGAGAGAGAGAGAGAGACATAGATGGAGACAGAGAGGCAGACAGACTGACAAACTGAGAGACAGAAACAAAAGCAAATCAGCACAAAATGTTAAGCCCAGCTAAGAGTTTATTAACTCCATTGATAATGTGGTCAAAGAAGGTAATTTGCAATGGACAGAATGAGAGAGAGATAGAGAGAGAGACAGAGACAGAGAATGGGAGAGAAATAAAAACAAAATTACACAAAATATGAAGTCCAGCTTAGAGTTTATTAACTCCAATAGTAATGTGGTAATTGGAAAGCGGGGACAGAGACTGTAGCAGAGAGAGAGAGAGAGAGAGAGAGAGAGAGAGAGAGAGAGAGAGAGAGAGCAGTCAAACCCATCAGTCCTATTAATCTGTAACAGTTTATTTATACTGACAACAGTAGTAAACTAAACAGTCCAGAATATACCGAATCTGTTCACATCATTTTCAGCCATCGTCAACCTTTGTTCATCTAGTTCTGAGAGAAAACTAAATCATTTTGCAAACTTTGGCTAATTTAAATTTGCAACTTCTGAGATTGGGAACACAATCACCCAACATCTCCAAATGACTAGCAACCCCCTTCTTCTCATACCAACCATGTCTTACACCCACCGCTCCTTGTCTTTAGCATCATAGTTCTTAACAGCTGAACAGATATCTTGAATATAAGGATAGCCACGAAATACTTCACTGAATTAACAACATTTTTTCAGGAGAAAGCATGATGAACAAGGTTGAAACAATGAAGAAACTTTTCTCTGCTGTCCATACCTCTTGCCTTGTCCAAATCAAACCACACACTGACAAGGCTCCCAACACTAACTGAAACATCTACACCTTCAAACCCTCTGCCATGGCACTACCGCAGCTCAAATCGATTGAAAGCATTTCCCTGCAACAGAAAACAACACCTAAAAACACAGTCACCCTGCTAATCAACCATGTAGTCCGAGGCATCTAGCTTGCCAGGTATGGGCAAGTAGGATAACATGACAGAGCTGTTGTAGCTCCAAGTGGGATAACATGACAGACCTGTTGTAGCTCCAAGTAGGGAAACATGACAGAGCTGTTGTAGCTCCAAGTGGGATAACATGACAGAGCTGTTGTAGCTCCAAGTAGGATAACATGACAGAGCTGTTGTAGCTCCAAGTAGGATAACATGACAGAGCTGTTGTAGCTCCAAGTAGGGTAACATGACAGACCTGTTGTAGCTCCAAGTAGGATAACATGACCTGTTGTAGCTCCAAGTAGGATAACATGACAGACCTGTTGTAGCTCCAAGTAGGATAACATGACAGAGCTGTTGTAGCTCCAAGTAGGATAACATGACAGAACTGTTGTAGCTCCATACCTTCTCCTGCATGACATTGGGCAGAGAGCTGTGCAAGTGCCAGACAACAGCTTCCAAGATTTTACCACTACAACCCAACCCACCACACAGGCCTTTTACCATCATGACCCAACCCACTACACAGGCCTTTTACCATCACGACCCAACCCACCACACAGGCCTTTTACCATCACGACCCAACCTACCACACATGCATCACGACCCAACCTACCACACAGGCCTTTTCAGGGCTGTCGAACTCGCACAATAAAAAATGTCACATCATAACACTAGTCAGAGAAGAAGTCTTCAGAAAGAATAAAACAACAAAAGCGGCCATGACATGGTAGCTACACTACCAATGTTCTAAGGCATATAAATTTAGGCTGTGCTTAGAACAGCATGCATTCCTCCCATTTCATTCACTCCAAGATTAAATTTAAAAAAAAACACACACACAAACAAACAAAAAACAGCCTACTGTAAAAAAATGAATGCAAAAAAACATTTCAGTGACACAAAATATACATCAAAAAGCCTTAAAGGTAGAACAGACAGCTAGTCCATCCCGGACAGTGTGTTCAACTTTCACAACCCAGTTGCCAGATAACAACAAAAAAGCCGGTATTTCAAAGGTTACCACCAGAAAAAATAAAGACAGGAAAATGGTCTACATTGGCAGAAAAAAGTTGACAACAGAATAAAAGACTTTTTTTTTTTTTTCCAAATCTGAAACAAAGGGCAGAGTCAAAGAGAGCAATAGAAAAGAGATCTTTACTAGCACAGAATTACCAGGGGCTGGGAGCCTGTTTGTACTGAAAGCATCCACAGGCATTGCTGCAGGACAATGATCATGGTGTCCTCTGATCTACCCAAACATTCTCTGAGGTGAACCTAGGCCTAAGCCAGAACGGCTGATATAGCACCCACATCTTTTCTTTCTCATCACTGGCCGCATTCACTTTTGTTCTGAGGGTGAAGTCTCAAAAACGTGATTACAAATACTATAAAACATGCCTGTACTGCGGACTGCCAAAAATTCAGCTACAAAGGGGGGCGGGGGGAGGAGGGGAAATACAAAAAACAAACTAAAGAAGAAATAGACCAGAACACAAATACACAAGAAAGGTTTCTATCTATGTATATACTTTAAAAAAAAAATTCAATCTTATTTAGAAACTGATGGGGAAGACTGCATGCAATTGAGTCCCAAACCTTCTGCCGCCCTACCCCATCCCCACACCCCTACTCCATCCTACCTGCATAAAACCGATGAAGCAAACTTTAGGGGAAAAACAACTTCATTTTCTGTAGATAAAGAAAAAGAAGAAAGAAGAGAGACCCAAACCAACTGTTTGGTTGAGAAACACATCAAAGAATCCAGCAAAACATGGAATAAACCTTAAAGTGAATGCCAGACTCTCAGCACAAACTTAATCTCTCAACTTTCCCCTTTATTTAGTATTTACCCACCGCATAAAGCCATTTCTTCCACCTTCCCCCCAGGGGAAAAGAAGAGGTTATGAAAAATAAAACAAGTAAACAAAAAGATCCCCCCTCCCCCTTCCCCAAAACAAATTTTAACTAAAATACAGATTAGACACGCCCATCCAATTTCTGAAATGTGAAACAACAAAGCAGCACCCTTTTTTTCCTAGCCAAGTCTCATCACAATACAATTCATATCATTACTATAGAGCCCTCTAGCAATTCACACTGCACCAGATGAGTTAAACTCCTCCTTCACTGGTATACTTAACCCTCTTCAGTATGCACTTACCTGAGCTTAGTTACGCCGAAAACCATCCGCAAGATAAGTAACTCTGTAATTTGAACATCGTTACCCATTTAAAAATTAATTTAAAAGAGAGGAAAGGAAATAATGAAATGAAAATCATTTTTAAAATTCCTACGAATATATGTGTTGCTATATCATAAGTTTGAAGAATGTCACATGAGCCATTTACTCGGGAAAAAAAATCTTCTTCTTCAAACTTTCTTCCGAATCGTTGTTTATCATATCTGGAACCTCATCCCAGTCGAAATCTAGGTCACTGTAAGCTTCATCACCCAGCACTTTCACTAAGTCTTATGCAGTAAATCCCACAAATCACAGTATCTTCATTACTAAATCTTATTATAGAACGGCAGAAATCAAGGTTAGCCATGGTGAAAAACAGCATTTCGACCACAAAACTTAAAAAATTCATAACTCGAGAACTACGGCATGTATCGACTCGCGGTTTTTTGCAAACGGAAGTGAATGGCTACAGGAAGAAGGAAGTCATGTTCTCACGAGACTTCCTTTTCAACAAGAAATATGGCGGCGCCCATTGTTGCCACGTGTTTTACCAGGCGCTGGCAGGCGCTCAGCCTTTTGGCAGTGTGATTTCCGGTCGGGCGCTTGCGGGTGCATGCTTGTCAAGAGAGTTAATCATGACCAAAAATTCCTCCAATGTGAAAACATACAAGAAAGAACAACGAACGTAACAAAAGGTTTATGCACTCACAAAACCACTGACGCATATTGAGTATATGGTTTACAAACAAACAAACAAAAAAAGCACAACAAACCAAACCAGACCAACCAACCAACCAACCAAACTTTTAAAAGATTTACTGTTTCGCCAAAGAAAGAGACAAACAAATTACAAGACAAAACATGATGCGTTTTGAGCTTTGGTCTTCTTCAGGCAAGACAAACAAATTCAAGATGATGAAAAAGAAGAACGAACAATCACCTATCTCATATTGGGCGCAAAATGGATGTGGAATAAAACCGAAGAGATAAGCGATTGTTTGTTCTTCATTTTCATCGTCTTAGTTATTATCTTGTCTGAATAAGACCAAAGAGGTCAACATGCGTCGCATTTTGTCTTGTAATTTGGTTCTTTTTTCATTCAATGGAACAGTGAATCTCCTTTCAAGTTTGTTTCAATTTCCGCCTGCAGTCACCTCACTTTGAAACCAACCAACCAAAGCGTAATATTCTTGAACACACACACACAAGCACAACATATACCAAGACTTCTTCTGCACCAGTTTATGTATACGAATGTCTGTGTGCCTATATATAAAACAGACACAATCACAGAAATACCCCAAGTATGTTTATTATACACTGCTTTAATGTATAGTCAGGCATGATTACATATGTGCTGTGCTACCTCAGGCACACTGCATATATGCAAACGGTGCTTCATAAATATGCTGAAGTGCCACATTTCAGAACATAATTACCAAACAAAAAAATCTACAAACACAGACATCTCATCTACAAACATAGACATGTCATCTACAGACACAGACATCTGTACAGACAGTGATCAGAAAATTAACTGCTTTGTAATTATGAACATTTGATTGCTTTCACCACCATGTTTTAAGGAGGGATAAAAAAAAACAACACCTAAACTCCTGAACAGACTCATATAAATATGTTTATACAGCAACAAAACACATCAAACAAATGAAAAATGTAACAGTATCAATACAAAACGAGAGATAAGCAACATGCCAGCACCATTGAAATTAGATACATTAAGTATCCATAAATCAAATAGAAAGCATCCTAATTCAAACACTTTGAAGCAAAACATCAACTTTTTCATAATTTACAACACAATCCACTGTATTTTCAAATGAATGCAAATAGCAGATAGAAAATCAAATGTGTATGTGTGTCTGTGTATTGTTAGAGGAGAAAGTAAGGGAGAGAAGAAAGGTTGGTCAGAGTGCCATGGGATTTTATTCCACTACTCCTCATGGAATGAAACAATGTGAAAAATACCATAACCGTCTGCAGGAGACACATGTTACAACGTAAGCACTCTAATATGAAAACACCAAGACTCAAAAACAAAATTATTTGTACATCTCTCATGACATGGATTATAAATCAACTTTCCAAACAGAAATGACTGAAAGCCAGATCTTGCCAACACCAATGTGAAAACAGTAATGATCTCAAATTTTAAAAAAATCACTTTGCTGCAGCTTCCTCCCTACTGAATATTTAACTCCTTGACTACTTGCAACATGTGACGTGTCAATTGGATTAATTCTATAATGCACCTTCATACACAGGCTGCAGACATATTTTGCCTAGCACATACCCTACATGACTGAATACACAACGCTATAAACACACATTGAAACACATCATTTGAAAGAGAAATGAGTATAGTTTCATACAAAATCAATATCAACCAAAAATATGTGAGGCTGAACAACTTATTCTTTTACAGATCTTGAATACTGAATGAGTATAACATTATATTTTTCATGAAATCAAACAATTCAATAAAGATTTTTTTTCTATTTCTGAAAAAAAATCTTCACTGCTTTATAGCTGAACCTTATATTATGTCAATCATCCTATACTGTCCATTTCAGATGAGCTGGTTGGTATTTTCAGTTCTGAGACTAACTGTATAAAATAACTCTGAGCTTGAGAAAATATAAACCTGAAAAGCTTGGGGGAAAAACAAAATGTAAAGATTTGAAATGAATACTTCACAATGAAATGTCTCCTGAAAAAGAGTTCATGAGACGCATGCATTAAAATAAACAGGGTTTAAACTGAATTTGCTTATTTGTTTGTTTTTAATCAGTGCATCATGTTTCCAAACTTTAAAAATAAACACACAAGCAAGTACATGCACACACACGCAGAGTGTCTCACATACACACACACAGACACACACATATATACAGATATACATACACACTCTCTTACTCACATAACAAATAAAGTCAAAGGGTCGATCAAATCCAAGATGGCGAGGCTCCAGAGATGATGAATAGTAAACAAAGGAAAATGACATTTTTCAGCTTAGATTTTAATTATGACGCAATAAGATGCCTCTTGTAAAGTCAAATTCTATGATCAGTGCAATGAAATCTCAAATGAAAGTGTTCTACACATTCTGGAAGAATGGTAAATATCATCATTATTAATTTTTCCTTTAATTCTTAAAGGAGTGAGCTCGTGAAAGTTGAAGGATAGCAGAAGTATAAATGGCTTGGAGCAGATAAGGAAGGGGTCCAGAAATAGTCTGCACTGCTTTTATGCTACCACTTTTCTGTTCAGGGGTCATTCTCATTCACAACTGTCAGAGGACTGTGGGCAGGCCAGTGCAGAAATGTATGCAGGGACTCCTTGTGGCGCGTAACAAAACTAAATAAGTCCATCATGCTCATCAAGGCTTCAAACCTTTACTGCCAGAACACTTGGCATATATGACATTATCTGCCAGAACACTTGGCATATATGACATTATTCAAAGTGTACAGATAACAAGCTAACATTAGCTTTTTTGGTTCCAAATATATTTTTGAAAATTTCATATTTCTCATCTCTATCTTTTCAAACAAATATACTGGAAAAATATCAGTGAAATTTCACGTAAAAATTTACTTGGAGGAATGAACATAATCCATTTTCGTTTCAACAATGTGAGAATGGCATAATAATTTGTAATTTGAAAATATCATCAGCAAAAAATAAAATTCCAACAGTCAAGAGGTCAAAGACACATATATTATGCATAGACATGTCAAATTTCATTGTTTCCTTAGGCAGACAAAGACAGAAGATGTAAAAGAATCAAGTTTCAGGAATCGTAAGACAGCTTTTCTTTCTTCCAATCCGATCAGGTTATGATCCAAAGTGCCCTATGTCTGCCAGAAACAGTCTGAGCGTCTGCAGGTCTCTTCATGAACATGATTCAACATCACACACAGTGTCTAACAAAACAATGAAGAGCACTAATTATCTAATGTGCATGCACATCAGCTCCGATACAGATCAAGTTTCAAATGATGTGCAGGAATGTACTTTGTACAACTTGCATGTATCGATGAACATGCTTTCCTTCATGCCAACCCATGCCAGGTGAACCATGGCTGAGGATGATCAACACTGGCACTGTAGATGGCAATACCAAGATCTATGCACTGTTCATTCAACACAGACGTCAAAATCACAGTAATTGCAAGAGAAAGACTTTCAGCAACACAAATTAAAAACTGCTTTTGCACAGGAAACACACCAATCAATTAGGTTAAAATGGTGAATTAAGGAGACCTTTGCAGGAAAAAAAAAAAACCAATCGGTTAATTGAAAATGGAGAACTAAAGAGATTAACAGGGATACAGATACAGGAGGTATATGTGCATGTCAGGGGGCAGGATGGAGGGGGGAGAGGGTACAGGCTTCGACAGAGAAAAAACAAACAAACAGAAAAAGCACAAAGATTACAAAGAATCAGACTGCTGGTGTCTCTGGTTGGCTCTAACCTGCCTCCCCCCAATGAGAAGACAAGATGAACTAAATCAGACTGCTGGTGTCTCTGGTTGGCTCTAACCTGCCTCCCCCCAATGAGAAGACAAGATGAACTAAATCAGACTGCTGGTGTCTCTGGTTGGCTCTAACCTGCCTCCCCCCAATGAGAAGACAAGATGAACTAAATCAGACTGCTGGTGTCTCTGGTTGGCTCTAACCTGCCTCCCCCCAATGAGAAGACAAGATGAACTAAATCAGACTGCTGGTGTCTCTGGTTGGCTCTAACCTGCCTACTCCCAAGAGAAGACAAGATGAACTAAACAGGATGTATAACTGAAGACCAGGTTTATATACACTGAACCGTTTGTGCATTCTACAATTGCAGCATTTTATCTATGGATAAAACAGAAAAGAATTTCTTCAGACAAAGGGGTAGGCCTATAATTAAGAAAAAAAAGTGTTCTAGTTAAAAGATGATGATAATTAGTTGTACAAGTTCAAGTAACAATGAACAAGAGGTAGTGTTCCATATTTCTGAATCGACATTCATGTCTGCTGCAATTCTTCACATGGCTCCTAAATCACCTAAGCTAAACCTAATTCTAAAGCAATATCAAAAATCCTCTTTTAACACAGACTAACACAAACAAATCCTTTTTTAACACAGACTAACACAAACGAATCCTCTTTTAACACAGACTAACACAAACAAATCCTCTTCTAACACAGACTAACACAAATCCTCAATCCTGATGGGACAAAAAGTCTGATTACGTGACTTATTTCAGGAAAAAAACAACACCACCAAGACACGCCAAAAAAGCTGACTTAACTACCAGATTTGAGAAAAATCCTGCACAAAAACAGCAAAACAAAGACTTTCCGTAAACACAAAACACAAATGATGTACACTGATAACAAAACAAAGAATAATAGAACTATAACATCCAAGTCTATCCTGTTACCTCACAAAAAGAAAGACTGTCCCTGGTATTATGTCTTTGTCACACTGCTTTCCACTGATCGATACCCTTCAATGTTAGGCGCTGAACAAAAATTCCCTAGGCCAGTTCTGGAGCACCAGCAGCCACCATCTGTCGGGAGAGCCATTCCAGTCCGTCCGCAAGCCCTTCACCCGTCTTGGCGCTGCATCCCTGTAGATGCCAGCTGCGGTTGCAGCACATCTTGAGCAGACCCAACTGCTCTGTCATCTCTTCTATGCTGGCATGGTTCTCCACATCCTGTGACAACAGAAAGCACTGTTATCTTCTATGCTGGCATGGTTCTCCACATCCTGTGACAACAGAAAGCACTGTTAGAGGACCAACTGCCTGGAAGTAACATCCTTATTCTGTATTTGAACATTAAAAGTTAGGGCTATTATTAGATATCTTTTTAATTTCACTGCACTCTGGTAAGCACAGACTCACAAACACGATGAAATTAGGTTGAAAAAGCTGTTTCTTCAGCCAGAAGTGAAAGAAAGAGTATAAATGCTCGGTTACCAGACCACAGAAAGAGTATAAGTGCTCAGTTACCAGACCACAGAAAGAGTATAAATGCTCAGTTACCTGACCACAGAGATGGCAACCCCTCCATACTATTTCTTAGAACAAACTGGAAAATTCATGGAAACATTTTTAATTTTTAGGAACACTGAGGCCCTCAGTTGAATCAGTGTGCATACAACATTTACCTACAAGGCACACGTATGTTTACCAGCACTGAAGTCAAATTCTGCTCATGGTACAACATGTGGGCAAGCCCTCCATGCATGATGACTTTTCAGAGAAACTTGGCCTACATTTAGGCTCCTGCTGCTGCTTCTTAACTGTTGCATGTAAATCTACATTGTGGGGGTGCTGCTCCTTCACAATCCACGATACAGTAATACATGACACAGAAATAACTTGACAACTTGGTGACGTGAAGAATAAAGTCACATCCTTTCCTGTTTGAAAAAAAAAAAAAAAAATCAGCAGATTCAGGCTAGAGAAGAGCCGACTTGAAATATCTCTGAAAAAGGCCGGGGTCCGAGGGACCACCTTGCACCCAGCAGCAATGCCCTGAACATGGAATCGTGGAAACTGGACTGAAAAAATAGGATATGATATTAGACTCGAGGTGATTTAAGTGTTCCATGGTTTGTTTGTTTTTTAAGCAGACTTTTTCTTTATCTTGGATGTTTGCTTTTCCTGCCTCTGAGAGTCAGTGGTTTGCATGGAAATCCTTGAATCTGGGAAGAGTTCTAAAGCCTAAAGTTTTAAAGCTCTAAAGTGAATAGTCTGCTCAAAGCTGGTTCGGGGTAAACCAACATGCAGTTGGATTAAGTTCAACTTCATCATCTGAGACAGCATTGCGACAAACTCAGTACAACATATACAACTTACCTGTGTTGTGAAATTACCTCCATACAGACCAGACATTCAAATAGGGTAAAATGACAAAATACATGCAACTGAACAGCTCACAGAAAAATTAAAAAAAAAAAAAAAAAACCTGACTAAAATTGTGATCATTAAAACTTAGGAATTACATTAAATCAAACACTGGAGCAGAGACAATCTCTAGAGAATTTATCTTTTTGGGGAAAAAAAAACAAACTTCTATCGAGCAATAAGTGTGACGCAGTGGTGACCGAGTGTCCTACCTGTTTATTGGCAAAGATGAGCAGGGAGGCCTCTTTCAGCTCCTTCTCCTGCACCAGCTTCACCAGCTCATTCTGGGCCTCCGGCACACGCTCACTATTACTCGTGTCCAGCACAAATATCACCGCTGAAAGCACAGCAACATGCACCACACATTAGCCATTTTGTGAATCTCAAACTCACTCACCAGTCTCAACAATCGCTCTGAAAGACTGAAGCATACAGGCAAGGCAAAATAGGCCAGGGTTTTAAGAAAAGTCAGCTCTGAAAGACTGAAGCATACAGGCAAGGCAAAATAGGCCAGGGTTTTAAGAAAAGTCAGCTCTGAAAGACTGAAGCATACAGGCAAGGCAAAATAGGCCAGGGTTTTAAGAAAAGTCAGCTCTGAAAGACTGAAGCATACAGGCAAGGCAAAATAGGCCAGGGTTTTAAGAAAAGTCAGCTCGTGAAAAGACTGAAGACAACAGGCAAGGCAAAATAGGCCAGGGTTTTAAGAAAAGTCTCTCTGTAAGCCTGACATATCTGCAACACATAAGAGTTCATTTGAGGGCTGTGGCACTTGCCTTGACTAGTCTAGATGCTGTTACTTTGCTGTTATGGTTTGTGCAGTAAATCAACAACTGTTCCTGACTAAACTCTCTCAGACTGTGACTAAAGCAGACATTCACATGTAGCAGCTAACAACATACAGCAACATACAACTGTCAGGGTTTGCATAGCTGACATTCACATGTAAGGGCTAACAAAATATGGCACAATACAGCCATCAGGGTTTGCATAGCTGACATTCACATGTAAGGGCTAACAAAATATGGCACAATACAGCCATCAGGGTTTGTATTCTCTGTCAATTTCTGGTATCTTACCAACTGAAATGATAGAACAACAGGAAAAAATGATAAGCCAGTCATGGCTTACCAATTCCTTCTTAGCCTGGCCATAATTTGTCCACTAACTAGGAAGCCGGGTGGTACGTTTTCCACGATCATCATTAGAAATACATGTAAACACTACAAAATACCAGTTTGCAATGCAGCACTTATGTATAATGAGTAATATGGCAACATCTTCAGACAGGTTCTGAATGTCTTTCCTTATATCTGTTTAGTACGTCATGGTACGATGGCCAAACAATATGAAAGAAAAATTCCCATGATGGTGCTGTACTGAACACAGTAAAAATAAATCTTTATCATCAAAATACTAATCAAAGAAACACAAAGCCAAAGTAAATTATTGTGGTGTGTTGTCCCTATTACAGCAAGAAAAAAAAAAGAAAAGAAAGAGAGACGTAACCTTCCGGAATGAACATGAGAAAAATGATTTATCAATGTTCTAGTCAACTCTCCCATGTCACTTACCTTGGGTATTAAAGTAGTAATGTTTCCATAGCGGCCGGATTTTGTGTTGGCCACCAACATCCCAAATGGTAAATTTAACATTTTTGTATTCCACTGTTTCGACATTGAAACCTGGAAAAAAAAAAAAAAAAAAAAAAAATCCATTAAATTTCTTGTAGCTGAGACAACTGGAGACATAAATGTTCACTCTGCCCAACTCTCTTGTCAAAAATAAAGCACAAACCCATTCACACCACAGGTCTGATCCAAACAAAATCCTTCATCCTCTGTTACAGACATCTCAGCTCACCTAGCAATTAAAAAGTAATCAATCATTTCTATGGGGAAAAAAGAAACACACTTTAATCTATTTTTTTCCTAGATAGTATTGTCAGACTTCATCATGAAATGAAAACTGTTAAAAAATATATTTAAATGTGCTTCAACCATCCAATGAGAGAAAGAAGTATTAAAATCTGGGAAAAGGGAGACAATCCTGATGAGCTAAAACAACCGAACAGAGCTTAACTGAGAGTAATATGGCTATTGTTGTCAATCTTGTGACGTATGATCCACATACACACTGCATTTGATCTGCTGAACAGTTGAAGCTAAGTGGACCTAGATATGTGAGAGTTACAGTCATTAGAGAAGAGACATGGACTCTCTTGCACATTATCATCAGTAAATACAAAAACACACATGTAGCTGTGTCAAAACGATCCCAGGCAAGCAATAGTTACAGAACAGAAACAGGATGATTACTACATTTTTCACCTATCAAATTCCTCTTGTTTGTCAATAGCCTGCCTGCTAGAATACATATATGCTATGCAGAAACTGTTTTACCCAAAGTCACTCAGCATATCAACAGTCAGCATCCAAACACCAAAGCCTACAATGCTCTCCCCCATGACAAAGCCAATCCCCATCATACAAAGACTATGACTCAGTTTCTAGAAGACCAAAAGATCCGAGGTTTGATTTGCCAACCCTACATCCATGACCTTATCCCCCCCTCCCCAACGGTTGGTTATTCTCTATGTGGAAGAACAGGCTTGCTGCAAGGAAGTTTTTTTAGCACTTGGGGTTTCCCTAACACTGAAATCAAGAGCTCACTGCCATACCTAAGGAGACTGAAGGCTTTCTCTGAATGGTTCAGAATCTTGCAACATTGCAACAAAGGGGAATGGTATTACTTCAAAGGGATGTCAAATCTGGCCAGGTATATCAAACAGTCTCAAAAGAAAGCCACATTGGAGCATACCTCATACACACACAAACCACATGCACATGTGACTATGTAAGTATACAAGAAACTATCATATACATTGCTTGTTCTCTACCCCCCCCCCCCCCCCCCCCCCGATTTCCCATCCACCCACCCACACACAAATGCATGCATTCAACAAATCCAAAAGACAGAAATGTATTTATATCTCATCTGTATGCAGAGTGCAAAGAAAAACAATATCTGAAATAAAATCTTCAAGCCAATTTATACAGTAACTGCTGGCTTTTTTAAAGTTAAGGACAGACAGAATAAAAGCAAATCTAAATGTATAAAAAAAAGTGAGCAAAAATCAAGGAAGAGGAAGGGGCGAATTTACGCTACTCTACAAAAACAAAAATACAAATACTGACCAATAGTAGGAATTGTATTGACAAACTCATTCTGTTTCAATTTAAAGAGAATGCTGGTCTTCCCAGCTCCATCTAAGCCCAGAGTAACCACACGCATCTCGATCTTCGGCCCAATGTGCACACGGTTATCCTGTGAACATAAATGTATGGTTGCATACTCACATGTTAAACATAAATGTACGGATGCATACTCAAATGTTAAACAATACACACATGCACACGCACTCGCGTGTGCACACACACACACACACACACCTCCAGGTAGACAAATTAAATATGTCACCAATCATTCTGACAAAAACCAGCTTTAAAAAATATCTGCACATTCATTATGTTTTCTTTAATAACATATACAAAAATGTTTCAAGATAATTTTCCTTTCCTTACTATCCTGGTGGACTTTGTTTTGTTAATTCCTTTTCCCATCTTTCAAACAAAAGTATCCATGTGAAAAAAAGAAAAAAGAAAACCCTACCACTAAGTGCAATAACATGTTTCTGAAATTCTAGAAACAACGCCCATCAACGCCGAATTTCATGAGGTAAGTGATTGCTCATCCCTCATTTTTTGTTGCCCTGAGTGTTTATCTTGCCTGAAGACCTGAGAGGTCAAAACGTGTTGTGTTTTGTCTTGATTCGTTTGTTCATGTTTGGCAGATACATAAATGTTTTAAGATAGGTTTCTGAAAGTATCTGTCAGACTTCCATATTACATATGCAGTTGTATGTGATTTACATTTTAAAGGAAAACCTAACGAAGCTACTAACTGGAGTTTGGCAGTGGGAGCCATCCCAGCACAGAAGTTTTGTGATGCACAGATATAATACAAATATATCAAGCCATGTTTATGTTCATCACAATATGTAGCACAGATGATTTTAACTATCACTGTAACCCACATCCACAGGTTTACTAGAATTCTCAATCTCTGTTCTTAAAACTGGTATGACTGAAAATCTTGTCAAGTCTCTATTTAGGACAGTTGTAAGCATTACTTAATGAAGTCCTGCTTATTAGCCTCTGAACTGGAGAAAGGCAACCGTAACTGAAGTAGGGATTAGTCCAGATAGAGACAAGATTACCCCCCCCCCTCCCATCTCTCACACACACACACACACACACACACACACACACACACACACACACACACACACACCACTCTGAAAAGAGGGACTAGCTGGTGAAGACTTAATGTCCTGATGTCAGGCCCTACTGCACATATTCTTTTTTTTCTCTTTTTTTAACCTGTGATCAATCCATGGCATGACGTTCTACTATGGATCTACTACTATGGATCTATACAGTTAGAAAATGGGTAGAAACACTTACAGACTTCTGTGATTTTCCCAACCCCTTTATGCTCAGTCCCAGCTCTTTTGTGAATTTTTTTTTTTCAAAATGTGAAAAGCAAATAAACCAACAAACACCAAAACCAATACCAACAATCATCCTTATAACCAAATGGACAACTTTTACAGTTCAGCAGGTGTTAAATGAACTGGTCACAGATTCAAAGTGTAATTCTGATCCAGACAAAATCAAAGTCACTTTCAAATGTGGTCAACTGAAAGTTGTGAGCAACAAGCAGGCAGGTGACTAAGTTCACTCCAAATGCAACACCTGATGAGCTCAAAAAGCTAAACACAATGAGTTGAGTTATGATCATCAGTTTTACAAAACACAAAGTTATTTTGGAAATGTACCCCACCACATCATATCAATCTTCAGAAATGAACCAGAAGCTGAGGAACAGGAAGCACTGCAGAGAATAGAGGAAACCAAGACGGCAGGGACACCCCAAAAGAGAGATGAACATGGCCTGACCTTGGTGAAGGTGATGGGGATGGTGGGCTCCATAGCCAGCTGGTCAGGCAGGTCAATGAACTGCTGCTGCTGTTTCTGCACTGTGTCCAGCAGGTGGCTCACCTCGGCTTTGGCAAGCAGCACTTTGGTGTCATCCTGCAGCACACAGAAGAGTAACTAATTGGCAGCAGAGTCCTATTAGATGACTGCCAGCTACAACCAATATCAGTAACTGCAGCTTCCAGCTGCAGCTGATAAAACACTGTTTTAAAAAGTGTAATATACTTACAAGAAAGAAAATCAAGGGTACTGATCTATTATTGGATTCTGACAATACCACCAGGCTGTAATTTTTTCCGCCTTTTTCATGAATATGATATTGTTGCAATGAAACTGCTAACAGCAAAAACAATTAAAACAAACAAAAGAAAAGCAATGAATGAATTCCCTCAACGCCTTCCCCTCCTCTCCCATCTCCTCCTCCTGCCCCCTCTGTCCCTCCCCTTCCCTATCCTCACAGCTATCGATACACACCACCCCCTCACCTGCTGCAGGGTGTTTTCACACTGCTGAATGACAGCCTGTATCTGGGACACCAGGATGGCCATGTCCTCCTGCTCCTGCCCCCTCTGTCCCTCCCCTTCCCTATCCTCACAGCTATCGATACACACCACCCCCTCACCTGCTGCAGGGTGTTTTCACACTGCTGAATGACAGCCTGTATCTGGGACACCAGGATAGCCATGTCCTCCTGCTCCTGTCCCCTCTGTCCCTCCACTTCCCTATCCTCACAGCTATCGATACACACCACCCCCTCACCTGCTGCAGGGTGTTTTCACACTGCTGAATGACAGCCTGTATCTGGGACACCAGGATGGCCATGTCCTCCTGCTCCTGCCCCCTCTGTCCCTCCACTTCCCTATCCTCACAGCTATCGATACACACCACCCCCTCACCTGCTGCAGGGTGTTTTCACACTGCTGAATGACAGCCTGTATCTGGGACACCAGGATAGCCATGTCCTCCTGCTCCTGTCCCCTCTGTCCCTCCCCTTCCCTATCCTCACAGCTATCGATACACACCACCCCCTCACCTGCTGCAGGGTGTTTTCACACTGCTGAATGACAGCCTGTATCTGGGACACCAGGATGGCCATGTCCTCCTGCTGCTGCCGCAGCATGCACAGCTTCTCCCGGATATGAGTGTCCACCGCCGCCAGCGCTGCAATCTCCTGGCGGTTCAGATTCTCACGCAGGTCATTGAAGTACTGCTTGATCTTCTGCCGGGCCTGCTCTGCTGTGCCCAGCATCTGAATCAGGGACAGGGGCACAGTACTCTATTTGAATCAGGGACAGGGGTACAGTACTCTATCTGAATCAGGGACAGAGGCACAGTACTCTATCTGAATCTGGGACAGGGGCACAGTACTCTATCTGAATCAGGGACAGGGGCAGAGTACTCTATCTGAATCAGGGACAGGAGCACAGTACTCTATCTGAATCAGGGACAGAGGCAGAGTACTCTATCTGAATCAGGGACAGAGGTACAGTACTCTATCTGAATCAGGGACAGAGACAGAGTACTCTATCTGAATCAGGGACAGAGGCACAGTACTCGATCTGAATCAGGGACAGAGGTACAGTACTCTATCTGAATCAGGGACAGAGGCACAGTACTCTATCTGAATCAGGGACAGAGGCACAGTACTCTATCTGAATCAGGGACAGGGGTACAGTACTCTATCTGAATCAGGGACAGAGGCACAGTACTCTATCTGAATCTGGGACAGGGGCACAGTACTCTATCTGAATCAGGGACAGAGGTACAGTACTCTATCTGAATCAGGGACAGGGGTACAGTACTCTATCTGAATCAGGGACAGGAGCACAGTACTCTATCTGAATCAGGGACAGAGGCACAGTACTCTATCTGAATCAGGGACAGAGGTACAGTACTCTATCTGAATCAGGGACAGGGGCACAGTACTCTATCTGAATCAGGGACAGAGGTACAGTACTCTATCTGAATCAGGGACAGAGGCAGAGTACTCTATCTGAATCAGGGACAGGGGCAGAGTACTCTATCTGAATCAGGGACAGGAGCACAGTACTCTATCTGAATCAGGGACAGAGGCAGAGTACTCTATCTGAATCAGGGACAGAGGTACAGTACTCTATCTGAATCAGGGACAGAGACAGAGTACTCTATCTGAATCAGGGACAGAGGCACAGTACTCGATCTGAATCAGGGACAGAGGTACAGTACTCTATCTGAATCAGGGACAGAGGCACAGTACTCTATCTGAATCAGGGACAGAGGTACAGTACTCTATCTGAATCAGGGACAGAGGCACAGAACTCTATCTGAATCAGGGACAGAGGTACAGTAGTCTATCTGAATCAGGGACAGAGGTACAGTAGTCTATCTGAATCAGGGACAGAGGTACAGTACTCTATCTGAATCAGGGACAGAGGTACAGTACTCTATCTGAATCAGGGACAGAGGCAGAGTACTCTACCTGAATCAGGGACAGAGGCAGAGTACTCTATCTGAATCAGGGACAGAGGTACAGTACTCTATCTGAATCAGGGACAGAGGTACAGTACTCTATCTGAATCAGGGACAGAGGCACAGTACTCTATCTGAATCAGGGACAGAGGTACAGTACTCTATCTGAATCAGGGACAGAGGTACAGTACTCTCTCTGAATCAGGGACAGAGGTACAGTACTCTATCTGAATCAGGGACAGAGGCACAGTACTCTATCTGAATCAGGGACAGAGGCACAGTACTCTATCTGAATCAGGGACAGAGGCACAGTACTCTATCTGAATCAGGGACAGAGGTACAGTACTCTATCTGAATCAGGGACAGAGGCAGAGTACTCTTACAAGCCTGCGCCATGTAATTCTCAGCTTGTTTCTGATCTTTGCAAATCCTTGGTGAAGTCTGGTAGAGAGGAGAGGTGGCAGCGAGGAGTGGTGGGGGTGGGGGAAGGAAGATAAGAGGGAGAGGATGGAGGATTCATTTCATATCTTCTCACGCCACAAAAAAAAAAAAAAAAAAAAAATGTGTTGTTGTCGTTTTGCTTGTTTGTTTTTTGCTTGTTGACACTAACGCATTCTACAGCACTAATGCCAGGGGGTACAATCAACTACAGCCAATAGACAAATGGAAAATAAAGAAGCCTCATAAAACTTCCAATCATGGAGAATATGGGTTTAGTAAAGATTTAAAAACAACAAGACAACAACAACAACAATAAAACACCTACACAACTCACTGACCTCTTAGTAAACTGTTCTGTCCTG
This sequence comes from Conus canariensis, assembly GCA_033310375.1. Classification (NCBI taxonomy): domain Eukaryota; kingdom Metazoa; phylum Mollusca; class Gastropoda; order Neogastropoda; family Conidae; genus Conus; species Conus canariensis. Next base: position 2,538,170 of record CM065726.1, read on the forward strand.
CATCCTCGTTCTACCATTACCTGAACTACCATTCCATTCTACATCACCTGCTGAAGGTCACCTTCCACTGCATTCCAGACCCGGTTAAGGAAGCTCTAGACATTAAGACCAAAAGATGCAGGACGACAACTGTTGCAGAAGTTGCCATTATCTGCAAAGCTCAACTTTCATTTTAGAATATCACTTTTCAGTCATATCAGAGTGGCTATGGATCACAGTGATACACTCATGGGACAAAAGTCTGTCCCCATTTGGTACTTCCGGCGCTGACTACCTTCTGGCACCTGCTGCTGAAAACTTATTATTCTCACCTTGAGGCTGGACTGAACTTGCTAGTACTTGGTAATCTGGCCCTTCCCACTCAAAACATGCTGACAGTGTCTCAGTAGAGAGTCGTAGAGGGAGTGGAGGTAGGCAACGGTCAGTTGATTCCAGCAAGTGGTGAGTGCACAGCGCAGATCTGCGACAGTACTGATGCGGCGAATTTTTTTTCTTACTTTAGTCTCGAGGACTTGCCACATGTTCTCGATCGGATTTACATCTGGACTTTGAGGGGGCCAAAAATATACAGGAACTCTGTGCTGTCACTCCCAGATCTCAGTGTGAGCCGAGCGGTGAACAGAGGCGTTGTCTTCTTGCAGGTACCAATGTTTGTTTGGGTAGTGGCCGGCACCAAATGGCAGAAAAAATGTTTTCCAGCTCATCAGTGTACTTCTGACTGTTCATACTGCCTTCCACAAACACCAGTGGTCCAACTCTCTCACACAAAATGCATCCCCATACCATCAATTTCAATGCAGTCTTCAGGCCAAGATGGACACTGCACAGAGAAAGCACTGACTACTTCTCTTCACCTTTCCTCTATAGTTTTACACGTCCATTGGGTTTGATCACAATGGTCATTTCATCACTGAAAATAACATTCTTCCACTGATCATTCAAAGTCCAGTGAAGTTTACTCCTACAGTACTACAGCCGCTTCTTTCTGTTCACTTCCTTGATGACTAGTTTCTTCACTGGGATGCTTTGAATAGCACAGTCCATGCAGATTTCACTTGACTGTCTTTTGGCTGACTTCAATGATGGTTGATGCATGGAATTCAGCTGAAATTTCATAAACTGTGGCAGATCTGTCCTGTTAAACAATCTTTGACAGTGCAGACACACACCTGTTAGTGAACACTCTGGGATTACAACTCCATGGTTTGTTTTCTATTGTTTGTCTGTCACAACAGCGCTTGTAAACTTTCCCGATGGTTGACCTGTTCAAAACTTTTGCCATCTCAAACATCCGAAGCCCCTATCAACAACACAATGAACTTTATCGTCTCCTTTGTGAGCTGTTTGTTTGCCAATGCCATACCAGATCCAACACCGAACTGCAAGCACCAAACGACAGTTCAACGATTTTCTTTACTTCACACAAAAGATTAGACTTGTGAAAATGACATCAGTGGTTTTCGGCACAAAAGCACGTGACCAACACTGAAATACTGACTAAATAATCTTGTGGAAACAACCACTTCAAATCTGTCGGCCATTAGAGGGGACAGACTTATGTCCCTTTACCTGTATATGGGATAGCCCATTCACCATGATTGTGAACTCTTCAGTGCCAGAGGGACTGCTGAATTCAGAACGGCAGCTCAATAAACTGTAAACTCCATGCAGCTGCATCTGCACTCAATGGAGACTTCAGAGACAGCATGGTACATAGTGAAGAAGTGGGGAGTTGGCATCAAGATTATGGACAGATTATTGATTCACAGAGTGAAGGCAAGTGACCACTATCATTAGTTTTAAACATCAACACACAGACACTGGAAACAAGATTCACAACTAATTTTTTTGCATAAAATGTAGACTGATTTAGATATGAAAAAAAAAAAATCAATGAAATTAAATTTCAAAAGCTCAATTTAAGTTTGTTTTATGCTCCAATAAAATATTTTGGTAACAGCCGTGTCTGTTGCAAAGTGGTTAGCATCCCTGATCCCTAGTTGGAAGGTTGTGAGTTCAATTCTCATCGGAGCCATTTATTTGTGGGATTCTTCTGCCCTGACCAGCTGCTACCCACTGGGGTAAGGGAAAGGGACAAAAGGACAGACTGGAAACAAAAAGAATGGCCTGACCACATTGCAGAAGGGACAGGGAAAACATCTGTGCATGACCATGATACTGGGAAACAGGTGAAATGTTGGCCAGTAACTGACTTTGATAAACAACTAAAGAAGTCATAGAACAATGTGGATGCATTTGATGGTTTGATGTGATGTGTTATACATTCGTCTTGTGAAGTAAAAGAATTTTGCAAACAAAATGGGTCTTATGCAGGTTATATTATTTTTTACAAGTTGAAGTGTTGACTCAAAATGGCACCAAAAAATGGCACATCACCACACTGGCATACTTCCGTGCAAAGTTCTTCAGTGCTAAAAATTCCTGGCACTTTGATTCAGCTAGAAAATGAAAGTTAATAAATGAGATATTCTATTGAATAAAGTGAAAGGAATGAAAAAATGTGTCTTTTGGAACTTTGAAGCAACCGATAATAGTCCTGACGTAAGTTACTTTCTTTTCCGTATTCAACTACTGGGGTAAAGGATTATCTACGAAGGCTACACACTTTTGAGAACACAAAAAAACACATCATTTATTAGTGGTAATATACTAATTTGTCCAAATAACCAAAACATATCTGAAAATACTAGATTCTAAGCAGTAAACCGTAGGATTTTTTCAACCATGAATGGCTTTGTTTCCATCTGTAACTTACAGAATGGCGGCCAACAGAAAAAATGTGAGTGAACTCAGAAACTTGAAATCACGTTCTAGACATGACATAGTATCTGAAAATTCCATGCATGTGACCTTCAACCCTATCACATGAACCAATCATATTTCATTTGAGAGTAACTGGTGTTTGTTTCCCATTGCTTTGAATGTATGGCAATGACACTGTGCTCCGATTCACTGCACACAACGATGTTCCATTGTTCACTCAGGACTCCATTGTCCTAAAAACAGTAAATTTACTATTCATCAGTCATCACTGCACACATACCTTGTGAACTGGTGACATTATATCGACAATCTGCTTAAATATGCGTAAGATTGAAAATAAGTGGCCATGTCCCAAAGCCATTCCTCAGTATCATAGACGTGCATATTTGCTTAAACTCTGGCACACAGTCTACACAACAGGAGGAACCTGGTAAACAGTTCTCTAGGGTAGTACCTCAGTGCTCCCTATGAGGTTATGAAAGAACTACACATGTTACCTACAAAACTCCATACTGACAAGTGCTGTTTTTTCAAGACATAAGTCAGTGAGTGTCTCTGTGACATTATCTAGTATCAATCATTCTGTCCATCTATGTGTTGAATATTTCTGTTTCCATTATAGGCTTCAAATGACAGTATTTGTTCTGCAATGCTTATCGCATGAGCACTGAATTTTTAGCCTTCGTTCTGACTGGTTTAAGTGCAGCAACTTAAGTATAATATCAGGCTCATTTATAATATACATTTTTTTTTTTTTTTAAATGTTTAATGTTTAATAACTAAATAAAACAACAAATCATGTATCCAAATCCAGGTACACAACCTGCTGAGCTGTTGGAGAGCCATCTGAGCTTGGAACGACCTGGACACCACCCTCAATCTGCTGAATGACACTGTGCAGACGTCGGGCCGATTCCGTCACCTCCTCCCCAAATGATTTGACATGCAGCACAGCACTCAGGATGGAGCTCCGCACGTTCTCTGCCTCCGTCTCCAACAGTGCATGCTGACATGGAAATGACCGCAACATTAGTCCTGTTTATATGTCAGGAACTGCACATTTATTCAGAAGAAAAATCACCATGGGGAAAAAAAAGAACCACCACCACCGAAAAAAAAGAAAAAAATCAATTTCAATGACAGCCTGAAGATTTTCAACACAAAACACTTTGTGAAATCTGCTTCAGTTGCAAGGCCACTCCATTTTGGAAAGAGAGACAGAAACTGAGATATGATGTCACAGTCCTGTCAATGCATGTAGGCTTTGTATCTTTTGACTATGGATATTCGTGCATCTTTTTCTCTTCTTCAATGCTTATCACTATCAAATCAATTACTATAATGATTAAAAGCACCCTCTCCCCTCTTTCTTCCACAACACACCCTATCCCATCAGAGTCATGTGGGTTTTTCTGCCCCGACCGGCTCCTACCAAGAGTTGAGTTTGCTGCGGACTCAGTTGGGAAGACTGGGACCACACAGTCAAGTTTCATCCACTTAATGGATGTGTTTCTGAGAGAGTTGTTCAAATTTCCTGACCAACACTGCAGGTGCCTGTATCTCTCCGGCCTGGCTGACGCCGGGATATATAATGAAAGGAAGCGTAGAGCACAGCCCTGTCATGTAGTCTCAGACCGAAATGGAAATCTGTAGCATCATCTTAATCATCCTCATTCTCATCGATCAGCATTAAAAAAAAAAAAAAAGTTTCAAATTCTGTGAGACCTGCTCTCATGGTGACCTCAACTTCGATGTCCTCTCCACGTCTGTGGCCTTGGTTTGGTTCCGTCAGCGTCACCGGTATCGGCGAGTCCATGGGGACTGTCGTTGGACGGACGTGGTGACGCCCTCTGGAGGGAGAGCTCACTCACACCGGCTCCGCGACTAAGCAATTATTGTCGTCAGTAGGGGGCTTAGTACGTGGTGTCCTGCGTATGTTAGATCAGAACAGGCACCAATGAACACCACTGAAGTGACTGGGCAGCAGTGCAGTGTCTCCTCCGGTGGGTTGCCTCTTGACGACTTGACACTGACTGCTCCCTGTGGATTGCCGGTGCCGGGGATGCGGCGGGGCCAACCGGGCTGTGGCTGTGGAAGGGGTGTTGGAACGAGTGGTGTGGGTGCACTGCCTCTGAGGTGGCGCAGAGGTTGGGACAGAAGAAAAAAAAAAAAATCAGTTTCATGTGCTTATCAGGGCTGACCATGGTGAGGCATCAAACCAGGGAGGAAGTGGGTATGTTGGATGAAGATACACCAATCCAGGGTAGACTGGATGAAGGCATCTATTCTCAAAACTTTATATAGGTGGATGACGGTGTAGTGGGGGAGCGTACTATTTGCCCATCATGCTAGTCTCAAGGCCAGCAGCTTCCATTCACCATTTAGTTTGGACATGTGATAACATGTTCTTCCCAGAAAATGCCTTGAATTACACTTTGCCTTTGGATGGGGTGTGGGCAGGATGGGGGCTTTCCCAGATAACTGGATATTTTCATAGCTGATTTTTTTAAACTACACAACAGAGAATGTTTTGAATGGCAGAGTTCCACCAAACAGCAAAGCCACTCCTTATTCCCTATGTACCATACAGTTCTGTCCATACATTACCCACCAACAATAACCAAAACACACACACACACACACACACACACACACACACACACACGAAACACACAGTTCTGTCCATACATTACCACCAACAATAACCAACACACACACACACACACACAAAACAAAAACCTCACCCAATCATTCATCCTACCTTGTGTTTCATGTGGCGCCCATAATCCTTGCAGATGTAACACATGAGGGGGGAGGTCTTACAGTCCTCCTCCAGGCAGGCAAACTCCACCAGGTGCATTGGGTGATACACACACTTAGGATTCTC
>CM065726.1:2548840-2558840 GCA_033310375.1 Conus canariensis
AAGCAAACACCACGCGTTTTGACCTTTTTGATCTTCTTCAGGCAGGACAAACAACATCAAGACAACGAGAACGAAGGAAAAATTTTATTGTTTTGGATTGAATATTAGCAGGGAGAGTGCAAGATCGCAGTAAAATTGGCTGCAATTAGATAGTGCTGATACACAAGGAGATTTTTTCTACAGATTCTTTTCCTCCAGCACCTTGCACAGACTTGTTTTTCTTCTTGTTCAGAGCGATTGCTAGTGCTACTCAGCTGATCGCTGTGATGACAGTAACAGGGAGTACTCACTGGGTAAAGTGCACCTTTCTGATTTGTTTTACTCTCTCTTGTAAATATATTTCTAATACGGAGCACACAAAGATAACATTTTTTCTTTATATTTTGTGGTTCACTAACATTTATATGATGTAAAAACGTGTATTGCATGTCACTCTAGATTTCATCATGACAAACGACCGCTCCCCCAAAACCAAAGGCAAAGGTGCCAGTTCGAATGTAGGGGCCCCCAAGACCGGCAAAGGCAAGCAACCGTGCTCAATGGACAAAAGCTTCCACGCACAACTAGGATCATGGCAATGCATATACTGTGATGCGCCATGCGAGGACAATGTGTCAAACAAAAAACGGAGATCCATCGAGTGCTCCACAAGCAAAAAGTATGGCCACCAGGAGTGTGCACAGCTCAGCGACTCTATTTGACTCCCTAAGTGAAAGTCCCCACTTACAGTGGACTTGTCACCCCTGCACAGAGGGAAACTGTGAAAAACAAACAAGAACAGAAGCAAAGCTAGACATGCTGATACAGCTGGTCTCTTCACTGACAGCCAGACTAGACACCCTTGAAAAAAGGCAAACTTGTACTGAAAATCTTGAGGAGAAAATAGAAGAGATGGTGGACAAAAAGCTGGCTGAAGTTCTGGAGGAAAAGGAAGAGAAGGAGAAAAGGAAAAAGAACATCATCATAGTCAACCTAAGTGAAAGCAAGAAGACAGACACAGTGGAGAGAAAAGAAGATGAGATAAAAAAAAAAAAAAAAAAAGTGAAGGAGCTGGTGGACAAGATTGTCCCGATCCAGAAAACAGACCTGTGCAACCCGGTTAGACTGGGAAAAGAGGGAGAAAACAAACCAAGACCCCTCAAGTTGACTGTCAGATCAGAAGATCTGAAAAAGGACATCATAACCAAAGCAAAAGATCTGAACAAGGACATCTCTGACCCCAAAAAGAGAATCTACATCAACCATGATAAAACAGCCAAAGAGCAGAGAGAGAGAGAGAGAGAGAGAGAGAGAGAGAGAGAGAGAGAGAGAGAGAGAGAGAAGAGAGAGAATTGAGGGAACAGAGAAGGGAAAGGATGAAAAATGGAGAAACAGATCTGTTCATCCAATACCGAAAAGGGCAGGCAGTCCTCGTGAAAAGGGAAGATGAGCGATCTGAGAATGGCAAGGCAACACCAGACGAAAGCAATGACCACTGACAATCAAGATCTAGACCTAGCAATGTACATAGACCAGCTTCTTCTAATGTAAATACTTGTAAATCTAGTGTAAATAAGTCTGGTAAAAATTCTTTTAATGGTGTGACCTTTTTATACAGTAATGTGGATGCTTTTAGAAACAAAAAAGATGAATTTATGATAAGGTTAGAACAGTTTAAGCCAGATATTATTGGCCTGACTGAGATTTGGCCGAAGAATACCAAAAATAAATGCGAAAAGGAAATGTTTATACCAAATTATGACGTTTTTATAAATAAGGATAATAAAACGGGGGTAGCCCTATATTTAAACAAAAATCTTAAAGCTTTTGAATGTGATATTTTTTATTCTGTTGGGTTTGAAGAGAGTGTATGGTGTCAGTTCCGAAGCAAAAATGGAGAGAAAATCTTAATTGGGTGCATATATAGAAGCGGTAGCTCAGGAGATGACAATAAAAACAAGTTATTTCAAATTCTGAAATCTAAAGAACTTCATGTTTTTGACAAGGTATGCATTGTAGGCACTTTCCTTCTATCAGGTGGGATGGCCGGTGGGAAGGCGAGGAAAACGATGAATTTGTAGAATGTATCCGAGATTCATTTCTGATTCAGAAGGTAAAGAATCCTACTAGACACATACAAGGAGAAACGCCCAATATACTAGATCTGATACTGGTAAATGACAGCCAATGGATCTCATAGATTGAACACGTTGCCTCACTTAGGAAAAGCGATCATGATATACTTTTATTTCAACTCTACAGTAATAACAAAAAACAACGAGAAAACAATAAGTATAGATTCAATCTGAATAAAGAGAACTATAACAGGCTGAGAGAGATGATCAATGATGTTGAGGGGGAAAAGGTGGAAAATAGTAATATAAATGATGAATGGTCCTTCATTAAGAAGAAAGTACTGAATGCTATGGATAACTGTATTCCCAAAATAAAACAAAAACAAAACAAGAGAACTAAACCAATTTGGATGACACTTAAAATACTTAGGAAAATAAAAAGCAAATATAAGTATTTTAAACAATATTTAGAGAGAAAACTAGTCAATCATACAAAAACTATATTAAACCCTGGAATAAATGTAATAAAGAAATTAAAAGGGCTCGTAAAAAACACGAAAAAATGTAGCAAATGGAGCCAAGGAAAACCCCAAAAGCTTTTGGAAGTATGTTCAAGAACAAACTAAAATGAATACAGGTGTATAAGTTCTAAAGAATACTGATGGGTCATTATCAAATACAGATGAACTTAAGGCTAATACTTTAAACACATCCTTTTCCAGTGTCTTTACCAGAGAGGACACATCCTCTGTACCCAATATAGACGAATGTTCAAAATCTAGTAGAGCTGCTGTTGCTGACATTGTGATAACTCCATTAGCTATAGAGAACTTACTCAAAGGACTGAACCCAAATAAGGCTCAAAGACCTGATGGCACTCCCCAGGGTCTTAAAGGAAATATGTAAAGAAATATCAAAACCACTTTGTCACTTATTTAATAAAACTTTAGAAGAAGGAGTCTTACCAGAAGACTGGATAACTGCAGAAGTTACAGCTATTTTTAAAAAGGGATAAAAAAAAAATGAGCCTGGAAATTATAGACCTGTTAGTCTGACATGTGTAGTGTGTAAAGTTCTAAAAACTATAATAAGAGACTGTATTGTCAATCATTTTCAGGACAATGATCTGTATTCAGATTGTCAACACGGGTTTAGAAAAAAAAAAAGGTCTTGTATGACACAGCTTCTTTTAACAATGGAAGATTTTACAGAATAAATTGAGCAAAAAGCATCATTTGATGTTGTCTACTTAGACTTCAGAAAAGCTTTTGACACTGTACCGCATTGTAGGCTTCTGGAGAAGTTGAAAGGTTATGAGATTACAGGAAATGTACTGAATTGGATCCAGGCTTTTTTGTCTGGACGAACACAAAAAGTAAGGATAAATGACGCCACTTCACAAAGATTAGATGTACTAAGTGGGATACCTCAAGGCAGTATCCTAGGACCCATACTTTTCACTATATTCATAAACGATCTTCCAGAATCTGTCCAAAGCAATTGTAAGATTTTTGCTGATGACACGAAACTGTATGGGAATTCTACCAATCATACAAAAATACAAAGGGATGTATATTCATTACAAGAATGGTCTAATGAATGGAACTTACATTTCAACGTATCCAAATGTAGTGTTATGCACTATGGTAAAACAAACCCAAATCATAAATATTATATGAAGGTAAATGGACAAGAGAATGAAATAAATGAGTGTGAGGAAGAAAAAGATCTTGGTGTTATTTTTGACCCACTACTTTCTTTCGATGTACATATCAATAAAATCATCAATAAAGCAAACCAAATGATAGGACTACTAAAGAGAACTTCACATACTTGAATAAAGATATATTATTGAAATTGTACAAAAGTCTGGTACGGCCGCACTTAGAATATGGAAATATCATATGGTATCCCTTGCTCAAAAGCCAGTCAAAGGCAGTAGAGAAAGTACAAAGAAGGGCTACAAAGCTACTACGGGAATGCAAAAATATGAATTATGAACAACGGCTAAGATACTTAAACTTACACTCCTTAAAAGGTAGACGTATCCGCGGTGATCTGATCGAAGTCTATAAAATATTTAACGATATGGTGGATGTACAAATAGAGGATTTTTTCAAATTATATACTGATAGTATTACAAGGAAGCCAGACGGGAAAATCTTCATTGAACACTGTCAGACTAATGAACGTAAAATGGTTTTTGGAAAAAGAATAACACATCTTTGGAATGATCTACCAACTAACATCAAGTTTGCACAATCTACTAACTCATTTAAAAATCTCCTTGATGCGGATCATAAATTCACTAAATTGTTCTTTGAATTTGATTAACAAACCAATATGCGCATACGCAACAAACCAATTCAGAATACTAAACAATACAGAAATGGGGATTCAAGAAAGGCCGCGAGGCCTAGGCTACGTATATCAGCCTGTCCCCTTACTACTACTAACTACTACTACTACTACTAGACAGTCACGTATCTCCTCAAGTTGGGCTCACCATGTCAATATAATGCTGGATAATCCGTGATGGCTTCCTGGTCTTCCCTGTACTGGGATAACATATCAATATTGTGCCACATAACGCACGAGATATACAAGCTCATGCCTCACTCACTTGCTTATAGAATATGTTATGACTAAAACATGCTAACGAAGTTTCGAGGACACTGTAACTTAAGAAAGTAGTCTTCCTAGTTATCAGAAAAACTCATAGTGGTGTGTTGGTCTTCTAGTGGTGATTAGAGGGACTATAGCGGGGATTATTTTAGACGTTCCAGATTTGTTGTATGAAGACGATATATAACAGGCTCGATAGTGATATAGGGAGAACAAATTTATGTGTGCTGAGTAAGTAGCCAATGTGGTGGGGCAAACAATGTAACTGCTTGAGACGTCCGTCCAATCAGAAACTGTTGGTTCCAGTCCTGGCTGTACTCAGAAAAAAAGATCTGACAGCAGAGGGACACCTAAGAGTCATGCCCTGGATACGGCCCGGCCCCCATAGAGTGCGATGAGTTCACCATACACTTGCCTCTGAAGACATTCAGCTGTCGAGTTCTCCCTAGAGTTTCTTCCTACTGAAGACATTCTGCTGTCGAGTTCTCCCTAGAGTTTCTTCCTACTGAAGACATTCTGCTGTCGAGTTCTCCCTAGAGTTTCTTCCTACTTATGAAAATGAGTCATGTCCATGGTAACAGTCAATGAACAAACCACGCGCATTGTTACGGACAGACAGACAAAGATTTCCCCCGTGGGGATACCGGGGGTCTTTTGTACAGATAGTTCCCCCTCCTTCTGGGCATTCTGTGCTAGTAACGTCCCCTTTTCCTTTCGCTCTCACTAGTCTCAGTAACTCTGTCTCCTTTGCTGTACTGTCGTCTACTGTCCTTTCTGTCTACCATATCCACAACCTCTTCCCACAAATTTCTGCATTCAACGAAGTCGGAGCGAACTGACTATACTCTCGAGTATAGTGTGAGTACCCCAACAGGGTAAAAGTTCACACGCTACCAGATACTGGAACGCTGAAGAAGAAGAACACAAAGATAAGGAAACAATGATAACAAAGGTCCAGAAGGTATGCTGAAATATCATATTTCATAAGTCTTCTACTGACAAAATGAACATCTAGAATGAAGGGGGGGGGGGGGGGGGGCTACATAGCCGCTATGAGTACACAGTCTGGTACGCGTTTAGGAGCAGTATTTTCAGATTGCCTATACCACCCTCAGTTGTTGTTGTTGATGTTGTTGTTTCTTTAAAAGTTACAGATAAACAATACAAAATGGGCATGGTAAATTTGTTTGGCTTATTTGTTTTCTTTTTGTTGTTGTTGTTTTTTTTCATATAAATGATTATTATGTGGAGATGTGTACTATGAATTATGAAATCAAGGAATATATAATAAGTAACAGACGAACAGAGTCCAAATACAAATTGCCCTTCAATGAAAGAGTCCAGGTTCCAGAAAAAGAGTCCGAAAATGTGATTCGCGAGGCACTGCACAGAACACATGTGTACGTACATTTAGTTGGCCTTCGCTGCCGGTTGATGAACTTCGAGTTATAATCCACAAAATACAGTGGGCAGCACAGCTCAGAATGGAGGGGCTCTGAGACAGTAGTAACGAGTGTTCCTGCAAGCACCAAGCTTCTTTCTGCAGACATTTTAAATGTTAGTGATAACGCACCGCCAAAAAACGTAGACAAATGAATCACAAGACAAAACACGACAACGTTGCATTCAACGCCTATCTTGCGCCGAAGTGGAAGAAGATAAGTGACAGCTCTTCATTTTCCTTGTCCTGAGTGTTTTGTATCTTGCCTGAAGAAGACCTGAAAGGGCAAAACGCGTCGTGTTTTGTCTTATGAATCGTTTGTCTAAGTTTTTCGGTGGTGCGTTATTACTAACATTTACAATTTGTTCAGATTTCCGCCTGCAGTCGCCTCACTTTGCAACTAGATCTAACTTTCTGCAGATCGACCTCGCAAGCTTAATTGTTTGCTTGTCTGTTTGTTGCACGCAGTACATAAAAGGAAATGTATTTTTCTTTCTATCTAACAAACTCGTCATGACCTTAAAAGGTATAGACAGGTGACTGGTTGTCAGGAAAGATCTAGGACAGAACCATCCTCCAGTGGAAAGTCCGACATCTGTCCATGTAGACAGCTCTGTTTGCAGGTCAGAACAGAACAACCAACAGGTCTTGTACGCAGATGATCGACAGGCCAGAACGTAGGAATCGCACGCTGGCAGTTGGAAAAAAGTAGAAAGAAAGTTTTTGTTCACCTGATATAATCAGCCCTATCAAAGAGAGAGAGAGAGAGAGAGAGAGAGGAGAGAGAGAGAGAGAGAGAGAGAGAGAAACTACCTCAGTTTTTCTTGACTAATACTTGTCAGGTTATGCCCACATGAGCTTGGAGACTGGTGGGATGGCTCAGTAAGTCTGCTTGTGCATTGAAGGTTTCCACGGGTCTTTTTTTTTTTTTGTTAATTAAATGACAATAAACAGTTTACATGCTAGAATTCAACACTGCACTGCAGTAATAGTGAGGTGCCCCTTAAAACACTACTGTCTGGTGCTTAAATGATAATAGAGTTTCTCCAGTGTTTTGTGAAGAAGAAATACCGAACTGGCTGAAAAGTGAATACCTTTAGCTCTCTTTGTACTACCTCCTCGCCTAGTGCTCGAAAAGCAGCTCTCCCAATACCCCCCGAGCTAACGGGAGCCCTACAGATGTTCGGCATAATATCATCGTCCTGTTCTACCTATCCGACCTGTCCGATAACCAGAACCCCCTTGTTCATCCTCAAAATTATTGTTTCTGTCACGCTGCTGCAAGTTCTTGATCACACTTACAGTCACTGCATCATATACAAAATTCGTCTTGATCAGAATTCACATGGCGGTCATCTGAATCACCGCATCTAGAAGTCCTCTTGCCCGCTATCTGTAATGCTGTTAATCTTCATTACACTCGAGTGATACTTGTCTGCAGCCGCCACATTGCACATAGACTCTCAGTACATTTTCCTCAGTTTCTTTACGACCAAAGAGAAGTAACTGCGTTAACATCGAACCACTGCTTAGCAGGTTGTATCTCTCTCTCTCTCTCTCTCTCTCTCTCTCTCTCTCTGTGAATTGTTAACGAAGTAACACCGTATGATGCGTTCAGACGCACACAGCATGCCACTACACGTGATAATTGTCACGAACTACAAGCGCTCAAATGATTCTAGTTGCTTTTGCATTTTAAAAGCGCCTTCACTTTTCTGTATGAACAGAGCAGAAGAGAATCGATCTACGTTCCAGTGACAGTCTTCTCCAATGGAAGCGTGATGGCTGATGTTCCTTTAGCATACTTTTCATTTCCATCCGGCAGCGGAAAGCAGTCTTTGGGAAACCGGGCCATAGCTAATCCAAAACGATGCTGTCTGACTTGAGTGTCCTCTATGGTGTTTTCGTGGCCAGTTGAAGGGAGAGGACTGGGGTGGTGGCATCTGTCGGGGACAGGACCGGAGTGGTGGCATCTGTCAGGGAGAGGACTGGGGTGGTGGCATCTGTCAAGGAGAGGACTGGGGTGGTGGCATCTGTCAGGGAGAGGACCAGGGTGGTGGCATCTGTCAGGGAGAGGACTGGAGTGGTGAAATCTGTCAGGGAGAGGACCAGGGTGGTGGCATCTGTCAGGGAGAGGGCCGGGTGGTGGCATCTGTCAGGGAGAGGGCCGGGGTGGTGGCATCTGTCAGGGAGAGGACTGGGGTGGTGGAATCTGTCAGGCAGAGGACCGGGTTGGTGGCATCTGTCAGGGAGAGGATCGGGGTGGTGGCATCTGTCAGGCAGAGGACCGGGGTGGTGAAATCTGTCAGGGAGAGGACTGGGGTGGTAGAATCTGTCAGGGAGAGGACTGGGGTGGTAGCATCTGTCAGGGAGAGGACCGGGGTGGTAGCATCTGTCAGGGAGAGGACTGGGGTGGTGGCATCTGTCAGGGAGAGGACTGGGGTGGCGGCGTCTGTCAGGGAGAGGACTGGGGTGGCGGCATCTGTCAGGAAGAGGACTGGGGTGGTGGCATCTGTCAGGGAGACGACTGGGGTGGCGGCATCTGTCAGGGAGAGGACTGGGGTGGTGGAATCTGTCAGGCAGAGGACCGGGTTGGTGGCATCTGTCAGGGAGAGGACCGGGGTGGTGGCATCTGTCAGGCAGAGGACCGAGGTGGTGAAATTTGTCAGGGAGAGGACCGGGGTGGTGGCATCTGTCAGGGAGAGGACCGGGGTGGTGGCATCTGTCAGGCAGAGGACCGGGGTGGTGAAATCTGTCAGGGAGAGGACCGGGGTGGTGGCATCTGTCAGGGAGAGGACTGGGGTGGTAGCATCTGTCATGGAGATGACTGGGGTGGTGGCATCTGTCAGGGAGAGGACTGGAGTGGTGGCATCTGTCAGGGAGAGGACTGGGGTGGTGGAATCTGTCAGGGAGAGGACTGGGGTGGTGGCACCTGTCTGCTATCGACGTGTCTAAAAGTGTAAGGAGGGGGAAAATTCCGCCTGATTGCAGATTACAGCCCAGCCAACTAGAACCCCTTATTTTCGTGCTAGATAACCGATTTACCACTAGACTCAAACTGTATCTCCGTATGCTAAAGCCTTAACCACACTGGTTGGGTTGCCATTTATGTCCCAAACTACCTTGAGTGTATCTAAACTTAGGTGCCAAGATTTTGATCTCTCTCTCTCTCTCTCTCTCTCTCTCTCTCTCTCTCTCTCTCTCTCTCTCTCTCACTGTGTGTGTGTGTGTGTGTGTGTGTGTGTGTGTGTGTGTGTGTGTGTGTGTAGTTTTGCAAAATGTGGAATAGATACTGCTTTACTCTGTGTGTTTCTATTTCTTTGTGTCACGAATGACCCTGTCAAGACTCTCTGCCAATAACTGATTTGAAAGAATTCGAATTTCTGAAACTTCAAATTTCACCTGCTTGGAACATAAATGCAAACAGCGGCAAAGTTTACGTCAAGGAGATAATCTTTATAATGAATAAGAATCTCAAACACTGGTTATTGAAATTGGTCGCTTCAATGTAAAATTCTTTGTGATCCAAATATAATATGTGGACTAGTCTCAAAACATCAGTTTACAGACATTGAATGATGCACTAAGGACAGTGCTCCAGGTCCAGACAAAGTATGGTATGCAGATATCAAACAGCTCTCAGAAGAGGTAAGAGCCGAACTCTTCAGTCTCTACCAGGAGAGTTTTGATAAAGGCTATGCCCCAGAAGACTGGACAAACAGCTACCTGAAAGCTTTACCAAAACCAGGAAAAGATTATCATCGGCTAAATGGGTACTGCATACTCACTATGCACATTCACTACACACACATACATAAAAAAAAAACACAACCAATGTTAGGTGGGCACTCAAGGTCTGACCAGCGCATCGGGCTAATGC
>CM065726.1:2563840-2581340 GCA_033310375.1 Conus canariensis
GTGTGTGTGTGTGTGTGTGTGTGTGTGTGTGTGTGTGTGTGTGATGTTTCGTTAGATTCAATCCTGAACGAGATTCTGTGTAATCCCTGTATCCATCCTCCCATTTTTTCCCTCCATAAAATTCCCTTTGCACAAATGTAAAGGTGAAATGATTATTTCAGTCTTTATGTTTTAAAACCACGTCGTTCATTCGAGGGTTGCTTGGATAGGAATTATATTTGGCTTTATACTTCTGATTTAGAAGGGGACACCATTCTTGCCAAGGTCATCTATAAAACACAGTGTGTATGTGTGTGCGCGTAAGTGCGTGCGTAGGTGCGTGCATGCGCGTGTTTGTGTGTGTGTGTGTGTGTGTGTGTGTGTGTGTGTGTGTGTGTGTGTGTGTGTGTGTGTGTGTGTGACAGAGAGAGAGAGAGAGAAGAGAGAGAGAGAGAGAGAGAGAGAGACAGACAGACAGACAGACAGACAGACACAGACAGACAGACAGATAGACAAACAGAGAGACAGAGGCAGAGAGAGAGAAGGGAGTGGTGGGGGGGGGGGGGGGGGAGTTGGATGGAAGTGAGTGGATATGATCGAAATTTCAACAACCGTCTTCGTGACTTTATCGACAGGTCAGTTAAACTCTTAAAATGTTTATAGATTGAGAAATGTTAAACTCAAATGCTTATAGATTGGGAAATGTTCAACGCTTAGAATGTTTATAGACTAGGAAGTGTTCAACTCTTAGAATGTTTATAGATTGGGAAATGTTCAACTCTTAAAATGTTTATAGATTGGGAAATGTTAAACTCTTAAAATGTTTATAGACTGGGAAATGTTAAACTCTTAAATGTTTATAGATTGGGAAATGCAACATCCAATGGCAGTTGTTGCGATGAGGCAGCGTAAAGGATGTCTCAAAAACACCACTGTGTTCGTTTCTTCAGAACTGGATTTCGCTTTCTGTTAAATTAATCTGATTGCAGCTAAAACATCAAAACATTACGTTATAACAGTTAGAAATACTTTCATTTGTGAGTCTAAGCCGCAAAAAATCGTTAGTGCTATCGGATATAATTCTGTCCGTACTTTTGACTTAATTCTGTATAATTTGTCATTATTTCATTTCTGAATGTCGTTTTTTTTTCATTGAGACTAGTTGAGACATTTGGTGTACGTGTGTGTGTGTGTGTGTGTGTGTGTGTGTGTGTGTGTGTGTGTGTGTGTGTGTGTAGTTGAGACTGTGTGTGTGTGTGTGTGTGTGTGTGTGTGTGTGTGTGTGTGTGTGTGTGTGTGTGTGTGAAGACTGTTTTGTTTAGTTCAGTAGTTTTAGATGAGCACTATATAAGTGAGTATATGCCTCATTAGACAATGTCACGTTGGAAGGACATCAACAGTCATTATGAGCACTATATAAGTGAGTATATGCCTCATAAGACAATGTCACGATGGAAGGACATCAACAGTCATTCATTCCATTCGTTAAATGGAAAAGAAGGTAAAAAGAGAATGCAACATGTCAAGGATTTGTAGATGAACATTTCGTTGTTGACGCAAATATCAATACCAATATTGTGTATACACAGTATACCTGATGATTTAAGAAAATTAAATGACAACTTTCAGGTAGAATGAACGACAATGATCATTGGGAAATGAGAAAAAGAAAAGAAGTAATATGGAAACACATTTTAACGTCTTTACAGGTAGCATACAATTGCGCACACGAAGTGTGTGAGTGTGTGTATGTGTGTGTGTGTGTGTGTGTGTGTGTGTGTGTGTGTGTGTGTGTGTGTGTGTGTGTGCGTGCGTGTGTGTGTGCGTGTGTGTGTGTGTGCGCGCGTGCGTGAGTGTGTGTGTGTATGTGTGTGTGTGTGTGTGTGTTGTTTGTTTGTGTGTGTGTGTGTGTGTGTGAGAGAGAGAGAGAGAGAGAGAGAGAGAGTGCGCGCGCGCACGCACGTGCGCAAGCGTGTGTGAGTGCACAAGAGTGCGTGCGTGCGTGCGTGCGTGGTGTGTGTGTGTGTTGTGTGTGTGTGTGTGTGTGTGTGTGTGTGTGTGTGTTCACAAAGAGTGAAGTTAGATATGATGAAATAACAAAAGGGGGTTACAATGAATATTAATATGTCATAAAAGTTAAATATTTGAAGCTGCAGAAACTACACTGTACTTATACGATTAAACTACCAAAAAGAGATGAATAAATACAATAACAAACTATATTTCTGTCATTAGCTGTCTTATTCTTTACTAATATACCAGTTGAAATTTGCTTCCAGCTTGTTCTAGTCAGAGTAAATCTTAATCCAAAATACCTATGAACATTTAAAAAAAAATTGCAGGTTGAAATTTAAAGGCAGCAGAACAAACAGAATGGATGCACACATGAAAAAAGGTGGATTGGACTGCTTAACGTCATTGTTCCACTCCTTTTTCTCCCTACATATTGCCACATTGTTGACGTATTTGCGGTTACCTATTAGTGTCTTCTCTTTGCAGCGTATCTGATGATTTTTCGCGTGTTTTTTCTACGAATATTAATAAGTTTCTGAATTTTTTTACGGCTACGGATTGTACCAAGCATGTATGACGTGGAAATGTCAAGTACTTCAGTACGTTTGGGGGAAGGTGAATCCCCGAAATAGTGTGAAAATCTCATTGACTGCACGTTCAAAATGACTGAATCGGCGTCTCAAATCCATTTGTCAATATTAAACGTCTTGAGGTTAATAGCCAAAAATACAATCTTTTGCTCATTTGCCCTTTTCAATTTGCAGTGATTAGAATCAAAATTAGATCTATATCAGCTTTCTTCTTAAAGCTACTGTTACGTCTCCTATACAACGAACACTTCCGTATCTATTGCTGTTTCGTTCTAGAACATGAACGAACAAAGTTCTCGGAACGATTCAGATTTCAACGCTGAACTGCAAAAACCAGCGTTTGGAACTTTACGCACATAAATCGGAGCTAGGATTTTGAGACTAGTCATTAGCCGCCTAAAACGGTCTACAGCAGGGTAGAGCTGGATCCAGGACTCCGAATGAAAATACGTTGAATCACGTGTCCATTACAATACTGAATGCTATTTACTGCAATGTGATCTTGGCAGCAGCGCAGTGGCTTCTCTGGTAGGAGGTCTTATGACGATTGCTTCTTGTGGACTGCTGCAAGCAGGACTGCGACAGGACCATTCTGAATGTAACTGTGTATCAGTTGGCTGGAATGAGCAGTGAAAGAGGAATGCCACCAAGGGGTATGGAAGATATGCCAGAAATTGCTGCACTGCTGTAAAGATCATGGAGCTCTAGACATTTTTCAAAAGCTGTCTTAAAAAAGATAGGCCTAATCACAAAATTTCAGCGACAAGCTTCGATTATACTCAATGGAAGAAATAAATGTGCTATCAAACCATCGAAATTCTTTTTTAGATTGCGTACAATATTTACGATTTAATGAATGTCTCATGTGCTCTTGATCCGAATTCATAGAATGCGTAAAGCGTACGTGATCTCTAAAAATAATCAATCCACTTCTCATATCCCCTTCAGTCATCTTGTTCTTCCGACTTTTGCAGATTGGGGATGTCAAACGCCTGCGATGTGCATGTCGTGCATTCTTAGCACTAATTCAGGCGTGAACAGAAAGAGCGTGCTGTGGTTAGTATCAAATGAGCCGACCCATCAATGTGCTAAAAATAGATATGCGTTTGTCATCGTCATTTCTCATCATTTGTTGTCTCCCTATGGGAATGGTTAGGGCATCTTAGTGGTCAGATGATCCATTGCTGTATTTGTTGTCTCCCTATGGGACAGGTCAGGACATCTTTGTGGTCTGATGATCCATTGCTGCATTTGTTGTCTCCCTATGGGACAGGTTAGGACATCTTAGTGGTCTGACGATCCATTGCTGCATTTGTTGTTTTCCTATGGGACTGGTTAGGACATCTTAGTGGTCTGATGATCCATTGCTGCATTTGTTGTCTCCCTATGGGACTGGTTAGGACATTTTGTCTCCCTATGGGACAGGTTAGGACATCTTAGTGGTCTGATGATCCATTGCTGCATTTGTTGTCTCCCTATGGGACAGGTTAGGACATTTAGTGGTCAGATGATCCATTGCTGCATTTGTTGTCTCCCTATGGGACAGGTTAGGACATCTTAGTGGTCTGATGATCCATTGCTGCATTTGTTGTTTCCCTATGGGAATGGTTAGGACATTTAGTGGTCAGATGATCCATTGCTGCATTTGTTGTCTCCCTATGGGACAAGTTAGGACATCTTAGTGGTCTGATGATCCATTGCTGCATTTGTTGTTTCCCTATGGGAATGGTTAGGACATTTAGTGGTCAGATGATCCATTGCTGCATTTGTTGTCTCCCTATGGGACAAGTTAGGACATCTTAGTGGTCTGATGATCCATTGCTGCATTTGTTGTTTCCCTATGGGAATGGTTAGGACATTTAGTGGTCAGATGATCCATTGCTGCATTTGTTGTCTCCCTATGGGACAAGTTAGGACATCTTAGTGGTCTGACGATCCATTGCTGCATTTGTTGTTTTCCTATGGGAATGGTTAGGACATTTAGTGGTCTGATGATCCATTGCTGCTTTGGAAGGAAAGAGCCTGGTGTCATCCAGAACTGGTTCGTCCTACATGTTGGAAATCTGGTTCTACCAGTTGCAGAAAGCAAGCGGTATGTGCAACAAGAAGAAGTGACAAAAACCATGTAAAAAATTCTTCAAAAGATATAACCGGAAACAGCAAAAAGGTGTCAGTAAAAGTTCAATTATATACAAAGATTCTTTACGAAGACCAGACGCGGTGCCTGATTAATTGCATATTATTATCGAGAGATTTTTACAATCTCACCAAGTTCCACAAATCGTGCGTACTAGAGGAATGCAAAACATATCAAAGTACAAACAGGCAGAAAAAGGGAAAATGGTCAAGCCATACAAACATCTCTCTTTCTTTTCCGACAAATCGCAATTTCTGCGGTAAAATTGTTTCATCCAGGTGATTCTTAACTGTATATACAATAGCACCCAGACTGCTATGGCCAAATTTAACATTTATCAAATCATTCTCTGACAGCTGGGAGTTCTTTTACATGAAAGTAGTTCGGACCATTTACATGCGTGCGTGCGTACGTGCGTGCGTGCGTGCGTGTGTGCGTGTGGGTGCGTGCGTGCGTGCGTGCGCGCGTGTGTGTTTGTATGTGTGTGTGTGTGTGTGTGTGTGTGTGTGTGTGTGTGTGTGTGTAAAGACAATAATTTGCATCAGATTTGGCTTTCTGCATCGACTGCATTGTTTTCCTATAGAGACCATTTTGTTATTAGAACCAGTCAGAACTTTCAGGCTGAAAAAAAAAATGACGACTCACTATCAGGTTTACAAAAAATAAAAAAAAAAGGGTGGGGGGTGGGGGTGGGGGAGGGGGCTGGCTAGATAGGACATCGTCTCTCATACGCTAAGTCGCAGGTTTAAATGCGTCAAAACCTATGAATGAGCCAAATTTCAGACTTGTTTTTCTTTTCTGTCAGTTTCGTACTGATCTATTCCTCGGATGTCTTTATTGATTTTCATCTGGGAAGATTTTTGTGTGTGTGTTTGTGTGCTAAAAATACATTGCATTCTGCAGAAAATACGAGTAATATTGCAATCGACGCACAAATCTGATTGCAAAGCCGGTGTTTTGTATGACTTTGTAGAATTTTCTTATGGGGAAAAATATTATTTAAACAGGCTTTGTGAGAAATATTCGGACTTTGCCTTAATCCGACTTTTTTAAAACACGAATTGGACGCAATATACATTCTACTGATAAATTTACCAGCCGCCCTGGGGCAGTGGCTAACGCTGTGAACTACAGTTTAGAGGTTCGTGGGTTCAGTTCCCATCACAGCCATTCATATTTGTTCCATATTTCGGTCCATGACCGGCTCCTACCCAGAGCTGAGCTTGCAGTGGGCTCAGATGTGAAGACTGGAACCACGAAGTCGAGCTTCATCCAATCAATGGATGCATCTCTGACAGTGTTGCTCAAAGTTCCTGACCAACCCTCAGGCCTGTTCACGTCGGGGTATATTATGAAAATATGCATAGATTAGCGCGATGTCATGCAGTCTCAGATTAGAAAGAAACTCAATGGCATCATCTTCACCATCCTCATCGAACCGCATGCAAATTAAGTAAGTTATGATTGATTTGGATATTTCGAGTAGTGAGCAGGCGGCAATCAGAAACCAAATACTAATGTAATGTCAAAGAAAGGTAAAGTAACTTTATCGGTTTTCTTTGCCTTCTTTTATCACGAACTGACCGACATAGTTTAAGTTATGAAGGGCATGCAATACAAGTATCTCTTTGCATCACTGGGCTCCTAATACTGCTATTCGCTGATGATGTTGAATTGTTCTCTTACATTATGTAGCCTGGAGCACACGTATGCATCTAGATTTGCTGGTCATCTTGGAAAATCACAATCGTTTACAGAAGTGGTGGTCTAAAGTGGTGTTTTGAATGACATTTGGGAATTGTTAGCATTGATGATTATCTAGGAACGTATTTAACAACCAAGCTGTCTTTAGAATCGATTTGGCTGATCTGCCCTGGAAGTGACTGATATATAAATAAATAAATATATATTTTCGTTAATATGGCGTTCAAGAGAGCACTCTCTCATTGCCATTCTTTAAAATGTTTGACGCTCATATGGAGTCTGTTTTGACACATGGATCCGAACTGCCGTCTAATACAGATTAGGACTGTATAAAAGTAAAGTTCGTTTGCTTACAGAATAACGAGTTTATCTGTCAGTAAGAAAATGTAACATCCTTGTGAAGGGATGGGGTAGACAGACTGATTTATCGGGTACTACCGGGTGTCTCATCTGTTGCTTTGGGAACAGGAGGTGGTGCACTAACACCTTTAGAGTCAACGCAAAAGGAAAGTTAACCTTAGATCAGTAGTACGGACACTGATCTGCTTTCAATAACCTTCAGCAATCAAAAGGTGGAATAGATTCGTGTCTGCGACCCTTTAATTTCCCAGGTGCGTAATATTTGTGAAAACTATTTGAATTCCACCAATTTGTAAATACATATGCAAGATGTATGTATTCCAGTACGGGTAGTGTACACGAACGATGTATAATACCCTAAGAAAACCTACAAAATCTTCTTCCACGAATTTCCCTTTCTTGGATTACTAAGAATTAACCACTTGAGTCAACTGAATTTCATTACAAAGTCAAAACTATGTAACACAGGCAGATTAAATCTATAACATTTTGAACAGATTTACGTCAGTTTAAGGAGGCTCGGCATACTAGATAGCAATGATGTTTACAAGAGAATGTAAAAAACGATAACAGACTGTTATAGAAAAAAAATGGTATGGCTTCTGCAGTTGCATGGATTTGATCATGTTCCTTCTCAGTTCAACCACCACGCTTAGCCTTGCTTTGTCAAGAACATACAAATTCGAAGAGTATTTTGCCAGGTTGAGGATTACGTCTTCCCTGAATGCACACTGTTTACTTTAGATGGCCGAAGTATACTGTGCCCTGTAGCGCAAACATCACAGAAACACGGTTTCTTTTCTCTTCTTGTTCAGATCCCCACAGCTGCAATGAGATTAGAAGCTACCTTTTTCATACAAAATCTGCTACCAAAACCATTTCATATTCAACTTTGCTTATGCCAAACACTAAAAGTTCTGCTCTAGTTCGATGGCCTGATTTTCTCAGTAAAGAACTGAATGTGCGAATGCGACCAGTGTTTATGGAAATAGGTGTATTACAGCGTGCCCACAGTGACGTAACTCACTCATATTGCGGACCAGAGGCCTAGTCTATAGTTTTTATTGTTGCAGTCCAGCCGACCAGACAGACCTCCACAATGGCCAGAGAGCTGACATCTGTTGAATTTGACTCTGACGTTCCGATATTTATTAATAATTTGTAAAACCACGTTCAACAGAAGAGCAGAGTCATGTCTAATCCATTTTGTTTTAATCCATGAACCTGTCTGCCTGTCTGCCTGCCTGCCTGCCAGCCTGTCTGTCTGTCTGTTATCTCTGTCTGTCTGTCTGTCTGTCGTTGTCTGTCTCTCTCTCTCTCTCTCTCCTCTCTCTCTCTCTCTCTCTCTCTCTGGTTAGCATTTTTGAAATACTGAATGGAAGCTATTGCGTTTCAAAAGCGATCAGTGAGGCTACTAAATCAACATTGTAGCTTGATATATCATATTTCATCTTTTTCATATATTAAGCATCCGTTGAACGTTTTCTTCAGCTATAACACTATTATTAATAAACACCTGAAAACTGGAATTCTTGTTGATTATCAGGTCGCTGATTATGAGAAGAAAAGGTGTTTATTATTGTCCATTATTTGGTGGTTTTTGTTTGTTTGTTTGGTTGTTTTCAACTTTTTTCTAACGTATAAACGGAGACGCGCACACATCCGATCTGAATCGTTTTGCTATTTATAAAAGAGATTCACGTTTCAAAATGAAGAAGCATACTATGATGTACTCTCTCTCTCTCTCTCTCTCTCTCTCTCTCTCTCTCTCTCTCTCTCTCTCTCTCTCTCTTCATCGCACAGATATTATATTCTTTTAAAAGCATCTCCATTCTCCGTTTCTCTCTCCCTCCCATTTCCTGTATCCATCTTTCGTTCGACCATAACCATATCGTCCATACGCATGCTCCGAAACCAAAGAGACTCTTCATCGACCTACTTAGAACTAACAGTGGCAGAGGCTGAAACTGGTTCGAACAACTGCGATTAACCAGAAACACAATTACAATGTATAAATTCTATTTCGGTGTAGGAAAAATGTAAGACACATGCTCTCCAGGTACAATCTACACACATACACTGTGCTCAGGAAATTAGTGCATCTTTCTGTATCAGACACCTTTTGTCAATGTTCAAACGCTACAAAAATGGAAAATAAGTGTGTACATCATCGGATGTGAAATTATATACATCATGAGAGCAGCTGTCTTGTCTGCCGACATTGGAGAGTGTGAATCACTGTCTGTAAACTGGCAGCCTTTCATCAGCGTGTGACGTTGCACGAGCTCCCATCGGTGAGCAGTTTCGTCAGCCACTGGATGACAACACAAACCTTGATTGCATCGATAATCAGTTGAAAGAAAAACCTTTCACCTCGAAACTTTTGCTCAGATGATAGCCATGTTGACAGAGAAGGAAGGAGGGAGGGAGGGAGGGGAAGAGGGGGTGGGACTGACAGAGACAGACAAACGGAAGAGAGAGAGAGAGAGAGAGAGAGAGAGAGAGAGAGAGAGAGAGAGAGAGAGAGAGAGAGAACCACATAATGTGGGTACAAAGCCCAAATTGCATTGTCTTGCAGTTAGAGGAAGAAATTCTAGGGACAGTTTAACAGCAGGTCTTCAGACACGTGGGGTCATCTGATTTCCCCCATTTGACCAGGTTCGAATTCGAGGGCAGTGGGTCATGCAGCTGACTCTAAGAGATGGCATGTGCCAGATATCATTCAGGTGAGACTTAAT
Organism: Conus canariensis; assembly: GCA_033310375.1. NCBI lineage: Eukaryota > Metazoa > Mollusca > Gastropoda > Neogastropoda > Conidae > Conus > Conus canariensis. The sequence goes on from CM065726.1 coordinate 2,573,362, forward strand.
TCCCTGAATTCTGAGGAAGTTCACGAGTGTGACGCATATATCACAACATTATGGGTCGTTCTTTTGCAAACTCTGCCGACTCGGTGCAATTTTTGTCTGGTTAATCCGTCTGGATTTTGACTCATTGTTTTTACCTACGCTTTCCTGTTCTGTGATTCGTACGACATTGTCTTAAGCTGTTCAGTTTGAATGCTGAATTTTTCAGCACAATAATTCCTCTTGATGACAGCAAGAATCTGGACTTGTCTATCGCCAAAAAGTGATTTTTACGGCATAAGATGTTGGGTTTATTTATTGCTATCGTTCTAATCAGACCAAGTTTGATTATGCCTTTAATATATTAAAAATAACACTGAAGCGATTGTGCGGCCTTGTTCATGTGTTTAAATGTGATTGTGTTTAAATCAATAACCTAAGGACCAGACAAAGAAGTCCATAATATAAGAGAATTGTGGACGTAGTCATCCTCGTTTCTGCTTTCACACATCCCTGTCAGACATGGCAGTGCAGTATTATAGAAATTCCATGGATGTCCTCGCAATTGTGTTTCAGCAACACTCAAAGATTTTGCATATCGTGAGCACATCTTGCTTCTATTATCCAGACACTATTGGTCATATAATGTTACCTTGGCCTCTACCAAGAACAGAACGCTCAGGAAAGAAAGAAAAAGAATCCGTGCTTGAACATGGTGTCGTCGTTGTCACCTGAGGACAGCAGGGACTCTGTAGACATGGAAACAGTGTTCATTTCTAGGGGATACCAGGAGCACCACGAAGGGACGATCTACAGTGTCCTGGTGTCCAGCTTCTTCCAGGGAATAGGGAGAGAAGGAGCTGGAACGCACGATCATCATCACCTTCATCTGGTAGCAGGAACTTCCTGAGTAAAGAATCAGTGTCGGGACACACTGTCCGCACAATCTGGAACGAGCACACTATTGCTATAAGAGCAGCGGTTCCGTCCCATGACATATACCTAGCAGGCACGTGCTGCTATAAAACAGTGACCTTCTCGCTGTGGCCGGGGTCATCGTCCACGCCGTCAGCCACCACCAGGGGCGCCGAGAGGGCGGCGATTCCCGGGCGGCTGACGATGGCCGAGGCCACGTCGTAGTCTTTGTCGTGCGTGGGACTATCCTTGCTCTCACCGCCACCGCCACTGCTGCCGCTGCTGCTGTGCCTGTTGGTCCAGTAGTGATGCACGGTGTTGTAGAAGCGCTTGAGGATGGCCAGGGCCACGTACAGTCCGGGAATGGTGAACATGACCCATATGGGGATGGTGGAGGCCAGGTCGGCATCGGGCTGCTGCAGGGAGAAGCGAAGAGCGGCGAGCACGATGAGGCAGTTGAGGCTGGAGGTCTCCAGGGCGATGGTCTTGACGAAGGCCGCTTTTTGGCGGCACAGCAGGGCCAGGCTGCAGCCCAGTAGGCAGCCGATGAGCGGCAGCAGGATGGCGCCCAAAACCGCGTAATGGTTGATGATCTCGAAGACGTACATGTTGATGTAGACGCCCACAGTGATGTAGAGGATGGTGGCCAGCAGCAGGAAGGGCTTGATGACCCAGGTCAGCAGAATGTCCGCCACCACAGGACGGAATCGGTTGACCAACAGGCCGGCGGCGTAGGCCAGAAATATGGAGGCCAGCCAGATCTCGAAGTTATAAATTGGAATGATGCGAGGACTGAGGATGGCGTCCGGGTCGGTCTGGAAATACTGGCCCAGCACGAAGATCCACAGTGGGGCTGTGCCTGCAACAGAATTGTGGGTGAGCTAGGCAAGTTGACATTAACACTTCCGTCAAAACGTGAAACTAATGCCACATTTTGAAACGTGTAAAACTTTTCCCTGTAAAATAGTATATAGTTAGATTGTTTGTGATCAATAAACAAAACATCTTAAAGTGATTGTGAGGTTTAAGTGTAAACATATCCTTCCCACTGAACTGTTAAAGTGCCGTTTATGCCAGTTCTCGTCAAAACAACTAAAGGCAATAACGGCAGAATGTATGGCATGTCGGCATGAAAATAATATGTTTTTAACATCGGTACTTTTGTATGATTCGTGGACATTTTGCCATCACTGCTTACAACATGAAAACTAACAATTACAAAGAATGTGAAACGTAATGCATGTAATTGGTGGTGTTTATAAAACGCAATAAGTGATAAAGCACGTTGCAGCACACCCAAACCTCCACAGCTCTTTACTATGGCTCCATGACACAGCAGATATACTGCGGATTTATGACACAGCCGATATATGTGGCCCCATGAATTATCAGATATATCATGGCCCCATGACTTTGCAGATATATCATGGCCCCATGACTTAGCAGACAAACTATGGCCCCATCACATAGCAGACATACTATGGCCCATCACGTAGCAGACATACTATGGCCCCATCACTTAGCAGACACACTATGGCCCATCACTTAGCAGACATACTATGGCCCATCACATAGCAGACATTCTATGGCCCCATCACTTAGCAGCAATACTATGACCCATCACTTACCAGACATACTATGGCCCCATGACTTACTATGGCCCATCACTTACCAGACAAACTATGGCCCATCACATAGCAGACATTCCATGGCCCCATCACTTAGCAGACATACTATGGCCCCATCACTTAGCAGACATACTATGGCCCCATCACATAGCAGACATACTATGGCCCCATCACTTAGCAGACATACTATGGCCCCATCACTTAGCAGACATACTATGGCCCCATCACTCAGCAGACATACTATTACCCATCACATAGCAGACATACTATGGCCCCATCACTTAGCAGACATACTATTACCCATCACATAGCAGACATACTATGGCCCCATCACATAGCAGTCATACTATGACTCATCACATAGCATACATACTATGGCCTCATCACATAGCAGACATACTATGCCCCATCACATAGCAGACATACTATGGCCCAGTCACTTAGCAGACATACTATGGCCCCATGACTTAGCAGACATACTATAGCCCCATAACTTAGCAGACATACTATGGTCCATCAAATGGCAAACATACTATGGCCCCATGATTTAGCAGACATACTATGGTCCATGACATTGCAGACATACTATGGCCCCATGACTTAGGAGACATATTATGGTCCATCACATAGCAGACATACTATGGCCGCATGACTTACCAGACATACTATGATCCATCACTTTGCAGACATACTATGGCCCCATGAAATACCAGTTATACTATGGCCCCATCACTTAGCAGACATACCATGGCCCCATGATATGACAGACATACTATGGCCCCATCACTTAGCAGAGATACTATGGCCCCATGACATGGCAGACATACTATGGCCCCATCACGTAGCAGACATACTATGGCCCATGACTTAGCAGACATTCTATGGCCCATCACTTAGCAGACATACTATGGCCCCATCACTTAGCAGACATACTATGGCCCCATCACATAGCAGACATACTATGGCCCCATCACTTAGCAGACATACTATGGCCCCATCACTTAGCAGACATACTATGGCCCCATCACTTAGCAGACATACTATTACCCATCACATAGCACACATACTATGGCCCCATCACTTAGCAGACATTCTATTACCCATCACATAGCAGACATACTATGGCCCCATCACATAGCAGTCATACTATGACTCATCACATAGCATACATACTATGGCCCCATCACATAGCAGACATACTATGCCCTATCACATAGCAGACATACTATGGCCCAGTCACTTAGCAGACATACTATGGCCCCATGACTTAGCAGACATACTATGGCCCCATAACTTAGCAGACATACTATGGTCCATCAAATGGCAGACATACTATGGCCCCATGACTTAGCAGACATACTATGGCCCCATGATTTAGCAGACATACTATGGTCCATGACATAGCAGACATACTATGGCCCCATGACTTAGGAGACATATTATGGTCCATCACATAGCAGACATACTATGGCCCCATGACTTACCAGACATACTATGATCCATCACTTTGCAGACATACTATGGCCCCTTGAAATACCAGTTATACTATGGCCCCATCACTTAGCAGACATACCATGGCCCCATGACATGACAGACATACTATGGCCCCATCACTTAGCAGACATACTATGGCCCCATGACATGGCAGACATACTATGGCCCCATCACGTAGCAGACATACTATGGCCCATGACTTAGCAGACATTCTATGGCCCATCACTTAGCAGACATACTATGGCCCCATGACATAGCAGACATACTATGCCCCATGACTTAGCAGACATACTATGGTCCCATCACTTAGCAGCCACACTATGGCCCCATCACTTAGCAGCCATACTATGGCCCCATCACATAGCAGACATACTATGGCCCTATCACTTAGCAGACATACTATGGCCGCATGACTTAGCAGACATACTATGGCCCCATCAGTTAGCAGTCATACTATGACCCATCACATAGCAGACATACTATGGCCCAGTCACTTAGCAGACATACTATGGTCCCATGACTTAGCAGACATACTATGGCCCCATAACTTAGCAGACATACTATGGTCCATCAAATGGGAAACATACTATGGCCCCATGACTTAGCAGACATACTATGGCCCCATGATTTAGCAGACATACTATGGTCCATGACATAGCAGACATACTATGGCCCCATGACTTAGGAGACATATTATGGTCCATCACATAGCAGACATACTATGGCCCCATGACTTACCAGACATACTATGATCCATCACTTTGCAGACATACTATGGCCCCATGAAATACCAATTATACTATGGCCCCATCACTTAGCAGACATACCATGGCCCCATGACATGACAGACATACTATGGCCCCATCACTTAGCAGTCATACTATGGCCCCATGACAAGGCAGACATACTATGGCCCCATCACGTAGCAGACATACTATGGCCCATGACATAGCAGACATGCTATGGCCCATCACTTAGCAGACATACTATGGCCCCATAACCTAGCAGACATACTATGCCCCATGACTTAGCAGACATACTATGGTCCCATCACTTAGCAGCCACACTATGGCCCCATCATTTAGCAGCCATACTATGGCCCCATCACATAGCAGACATACTATGGCCCTATCACTTAGCAGACATACTATGGCCGCATGACTTAGCAGACATACTATGGCCCCATCAGTTAGCAGTCATACTTTGACCCATTACACAGCAGACATACTATGGCCCCATCACGTAGCAGACATACTATGGCCCCATCACATAGCAGACATACTATGACTCATCACATAGCAGACATACTATGGCCCCATCATATAGCAGACATACTATGACCGATCACTTAGCAGACATACTATGGCACAATCACTTAGCAGACATACTATGGCCCCATGACTTAGCAGACATACTATGGCCCCATCACTTAGCAGACATATTATGGTCCATCACATAGCAGACATACTATGGCCCCATGACTTAGCAGACATACTATAGCCCCATTACTTAGCAGACATACTATGGTCCATCACTTAGCTAGACATACTATGGCCCGATGACTTAGCAGACATACTATGGCCCCATGATTTAGCAGACATACTATGATCCATGACATAGCAGACATACTATGGCCCCATGACTTTAGCAGACATACTATGGTCCATCACATAGCAGACAACTATGGCCCCATGACTTACCAGACATACTATGGTCCATCAATTTGCAATTCCCCATCACTTACAGACATACTATGGTCCCATCACTTTAGCAGACATACTATGCCCCATGACTTAGCAGACATACTATGGCCCCATATTAGCAGACATACTATGGCCCATCACTTAGCAGACATACTATGGCCCCATGACTTAGCAGACATACTATGGCCCCATGATTTAGCAGACATACTATGGCCATACATAGCAGACATACTATATAGACAACATCCCATGACTTGGAGACATACTATGGCCATCACATAGCAGACTACTATGGCCCCATGATTACCCGACATACTATGGTCCATCACTTGCAGACATACTATTGGGCCCCATGACTTAGCAGACATACTATGGCCCCATCACTTAGCAGACATACTATGGCCCCATGACTTGCAGACATACTATGGCCCTGACTACCAGACATTTATGGCCCCATCACTGCAGACATACTATGGCCCCATCACTTAGCAGACATCTATGGCCCATATTAGCAGACATACTATGGCCCCATGACTAGCAGACATACTATGGCCCATCACTTAGCAGACATACTATGGCCCCATGATTACAGACAACTATGCCATGGCTTAGCATACTATGGCCCCATGACTTAGCAGACATACTATGGCCCCATACTTAGCAGACATACTATGGCCCATGACTTAGCAGACATACTATGGCCCATCACTTAGCAGACATTCTATGGCCCATCACTTAGCAGACATACTATGGCCCCATCACTTAGCAGACATACTATGGCCCATCACTTAGCAGACATACTATGGCCCATACATTAGCAGACATACTATGGCCCCATGATTAGCAGACATACTATGGCCCCCAGATTAGCATACGAACATACTATGGCCCCATGACTTAGCAGACATACTAGGCCCCATGACTTAGCAGACATACTATGGCCCATCACTTAGCAGACATACTATGGCCCCATGACTTAGCAGACATACTATGGCCCATGACTTAGCAGACATACTATGGCGTAATCACTTAGCAGACATTGTATGGCCCATCAGTTAGCAGACATGCTATGGCCCCATGACTTAGCAGACATACTATGGCGTAATCACTTAGCAGACATTCTATGGCCCATGACTTAGCAGACATACTATGGTCCATGACTTAGCAGACATACTACTGCCCCATGACTTAGGAGACATACTATGACCCCATGACTTAGCAGACATTCTATGGTCCCATGACTTAGCGGACATACTATGGCCCCATGACTTAGCAGACATACTATGTCCCATGGCTTAGCAGACATACTATTGCCCCATCACTTAGCAGACATACTATGGCCCATCACATATCAGATATACTATGGCCCTATGACTTAGCAGACATACTATGGCCCCCTGACTTAGCAGATATACTATGGTCCATGGCTTAGTAGACATACTATGGCCCCATCACTTAGCAGACATACTATGGCCCATGACTTAACAGACATACTATGGCATATTCACATAGCAGAGATACTATGGCCCCACAACTTAGCAGACATGCTATGGCGTAATCAGTTAGCAGACATACTATGGCGTAATCACTTAGCAGACATACTATGGCCCATCACTTAGCAGACATACTATGGCATAATCACTTAGCAGACATACTATGGCGTAATCACTTTGCAGACATACTATGACGTAATCACTTAGCAGGCATACTATGGCGTAGTCACTTAGCAGACATACTATGGCCCATAACTTAGCAGACATACTATGGCGTAATCACTTAGCAGACATAGTATGGCGTAATCACTTAGCAGGAATGCTGTGGTATCATGACATAGGAGATGTACTGTGAACCTATCACAAAGCAGATATACTGTGGAGCTCTGACATAGCAGATATACTGTGGAGCTATGACGCAGCAGGTATACTGTGGCGCTATGACATAGTAGATTTAGTGTGGACCTATGACGTAGCAGGTATACTGTGGAGCTATGACATGGTAGATTTAGTGTGGACCGCGTGATTCATGCCACTGGAAGGGTGTAGAAAATGAGACAGTACACGCTCCAATCCCATCCGATCCCCCCCACCCCCCCATCACCCACTAACATAAGTACCATCACACGATAGAAGCATCTGGTGGGACATGCAATTAAGTGGGTGGGGACAAGGAGCCAGGGGGAGGGAGGTGAAGGGAGAGGAGAACGAGGTGACGGACAATATCTAGAGTTCATATTGATCATATCATCTGGGGACAATTTCTTTTC
>CM065726.1:2586340-2608840 GCA_033310375.1 Conus canariensis
CGCATTAGTTCATTCTAAGCAGGGCTTCCCATTCCACTCTTCACTTTCTAAAGTAGGTTCATGGAGTCAGTCAGTATCATGGCTTTTTGAGTTTTAAACTGGCCTGTGGATGAAAGCCAGTGCAGAGAGAGAGAGAGAGAGAGAGAGAGAGAGAGAGAGAGAGAGAGAGAGAGAGAGTCAAATGATCTATTCATAACGGCCAACGCCCCTTAGAATGGGAATATACATTATGATTCATGTCGCAGATTGGCACTAGTCTTCATCATGTTACATAAACACTTCTGAAATGCCTTATAACAGCATATTGTTTTATATTATGTTCATCAGATGATGACATTAACAAGACTAATTTGAAAAGACAAGGATTCTTGAAATATTTTTGTGGCATGAATTGCTCTCTGATGTCTCATTATGTTGGACACGTTAGTACAAAATGAACTTCACCTTCTTTCGAATTTTGACATAATGGACAAATTAGATTTCTGTCACATAATTGTCTATAACGAAAATGATGAGTAGCAATATCAGACACACCAAATCTAAATCTAGTCAAGATACGCTTTAACTGTTTGTCCATCTTCATCGATATATAAACAGGTAAGCAGCGTAAATGACCAAACGCTCTATATGATTCAAAATGTCGCTGTTTTGCACATGGGAATCCCAATTTTACCAACTACAATCAGTCAGTCTTTCTCGGAATACCCGAATAAAAGCATTCATATCACTCACACCTCGGTTCATCCATACAAAGCTGAAACCATATTCACACAGTATCATCCTCACCTTGGTCACCCACTTTTTCTTACCTGTATTGTCTAACAACATTCTATACGATTTGAGTGGTAATCTGTGCTCCTGCATTTGAATTTTTTAAAACTAATATCGAACACATTTAACAACAAAATTAAAACATATAGGATGCTTTGCTGTTTCACCATATACTAAACCAGAGAGAGAGAGAGAGAGAGAGAGAGAGAGAGAGAGAGAGAGAGAGAGAGAGACTCAACTCAACTCAACTCAAATAGTTTAATTGCAAAGGCCACCGACCTATCTGCAATGACGTCGATCAGAGCAAAAGTAGAACACACACGCACTCGGCGCATAAACTGACAATTATGAAAGAAAATATTTGCATAACAAAGTGTTCTTCCTGAAATTACTCTGGCATTTGTGTGTAAACTGATAACAGTTCCTCTCTTCGTTTTAGTTAGGAGTTACAATTCTCTTTCCATTTTGCAGTAATGACACTTGATGAACGTTTCTAGTATGAGGCAACATGTATTTATCTCCTAAATCTTTACAGGATGGACAAACAATCATAAACTGTATTTCGTCCTCGATTTGATCACAGAATGGACAGTTTTTGGAGTTTAGTGTATATCTTTGATAGACATTCAAATCACTAATACCAAGTCGAAATCTCATGAACTCTCTGCGAAATTTAGGAATTGTTATATCGTTAAATATTTCTCAGGCTGCCATAAGGATTTGAAGGAACGATATGAGAGAGCAACAGAGACAGACAGACAAAGAGACAGACAGACAGACAGACAGACAGAGAGAGAGACTGACAGGCAGACAGACAGAGAGACAACAGACAGGTGGGAGGGCGGACGGACGGACGGACAGAGAGAGAGAGAGAGAGAGAGAGAGAGAGAGAGAGAGAGAGAGACAGACAGACAGACAGACAGACAGACAGACAGACAGACAGACAGACAGACAGACGGACAGGCGGGCGGACGGACGGGTGAACGGACAGAGAGAGAGAGAGAGAGAGAGAGGAGGGAGGGAGGGGAGAGGGGAGGGGAGGGGGAGACTGGCAGACAATTTTTAACCAATATCGAACACATATAAAGACAATATTCAAACATATAGGATGCTTTGATGTTTTACCATATACTACATCACAAGAGAGAGAGAGAGAGAGAGAGAGAGAGAGAGAGAGAGAGAGAGAGAGAGGAGACTGAGACAGAAGAGAGACAATAGAGACAGACAGACAGTGGGAGAGAGAGAGAGAGAGAGAGAGAGAGAGAGAAGAGAGAGAGAGAGAGAGACTGAGACAGAGGAGAAACAATAGGACAGAGAGAGAGAGAGAGAGAGAGAGAGAGAGAGAGAGAGAGAGAGAGAGAGAGAGAGAGAGATCCACATTGAGGCAGACAGAGAAAGAGAGGGGGAGGGAGGAAATACACACACACACACACACACACACACACACACACACACACACACACACAGAAGGCAGACAAGCAGGCAGGTACACACACACACACACACACACACACACACACACACACACACACACACACACACACACACAGCGGAAGCTTCCGACAGACTGGCTAGGGAAAACGATGGAATGGAAATCAAGCGGAATAGACAAGTGGTCACTGCACTTAGTGGGCGAACATGAATATTTATTGTAATAGGCGGACGAGGATTGTTTTTGCTAAGCTTGGTTTCGTCTCTGAAAAGCAATGATCAATACTGTCAGTTTTGTCGATCACTGCATTATGAGAGAGCGAGAGCGAGAGCGAGCGAGAGAGAGAGAGAGAGAGAGAGAGAGAGAGAGAGAGAGAGAGACAGACAGACAGACAGACAGACAGACAGACAGACAGACAGACAGACAGAGACAGAAGCGAGAGAGAGAGAGAGATTAAGACAGACAGACAGACAGACAGGCAGATAGACAGACAGACTGAGAGACAGACATAGATAGACAGAGCAGACAGACAGAACAGAGACAGAGAGAATAGAGAGAGAGAGAGAGAGAGAGAGAGAGAGAGAGAGAGAGAGAGAGAGAGAGCACAGAGCACAGAGAGACAGAGAGACAGACAGGCAGACAGACAGACAGACTGATAGTCATACAGATAGACAGGCAGACGGACAGACATACAGCCAGCCAGAAATAGAGACATACAGACAGACAGACATGGGCAGACAGACAGAGTGAGAGCAGGGCCGGGTCTGTTTTAGGAGAGTGGGATCCAAATATAGACCCGACCGTCCTCCTCCGGTGGTAGTGTAGAGGGCAGCCAGTGGCGACGCTTGCGGGAAAGGAAGGGGGAGGGAATTCAGAAACCCTGTTAACACTCCTACCTCTACCTCTGGAGTGGGCAGCAGACGGGCGGCAATGGCTTGGGCGGATGCTGGAGTGAGAAGATGCGCTACAGACGAAGACGGAGTATGGCTGCCTTAATGGCGGGATGAAAAACGGTCATACACACAAAACGCCACTGCCTGTCTATACAGGCAGTGTCCGCAGGAGTATCAGCCTGCGTACGCAGAAAGAAAGAAAGAAAAAAGACAGCTTACTAACAGATCTTCATCGACGTTACGCACGGCCTGATTTTTGGTTCCTGGCATGGCCAGAGCAAAATAAAGGGTAGAGATAAACCGACAACTTCTTTGGCTTCCGCCGTGCTGCTGCTGTTGCTGGTTAGTTGTTGTTTTTGTTTCTATTGTTTGCTTGTTTGGAGATTTAGGAAAAAAAGGTTCCCTTAAATGTATTTGGTAATGCGCAAGAAGCGAATTACTTCAAGTACCGTTGTGCGTGCGTACGTGGGTGCGTGCGTGCATGAGCGCGTGCGCGCGTGCGTGCCTCTGTGTGTGTGTGTGTGTGTGTGTGTGTGTGTGTGTGTGTGTGTGTGTGTGTGTGTTTGGGGGGGGGGGGTGAGGACGGGCAGCTCAAGAATGAATGTGAAGACGAGGCCCGTACTGGTTGTTATCCCCGTCACAAGACTCACCGCCATTTCATTCCGTTAAGACATGCTAATCACAATGTGTGTGTGTGTGTGTGTGTGTGTGTTGTGTGTGTGTGTGTGTGTGTGTGTGTGTGTGTGTGTGTAAGAGGCACTGGTAGAGCTAAGAATGAATTAAAACCACCAGGTTCTTGTGACATGTTTAAGCTTGGCCAAGCTTAGTATGAACTTCATGCAGGACAGAAACGGAAACATCAAGGACTGTTTTGCACTCGATGCTCTCTGAATGAATACATGCTCTGATAGTTGATCCACGTCGTTTGGGCAAAAAGAGATGATGGTATAGTGTACTACGGTCTTCTGCTTCGCCCCTGCGCAGTAAAAACGAATGTGACCGATTGAAGCCCCCGCTGCAGTACCTTTTGTCCGCTTTCTTATTGCTGGCACCCAGACATTGTTGCCGGAAACATAAAGTGTTAATCGAATGTGTTCGACAGAACTGACACCGCCTTCCTCCCCCCCCCCCCTCCACTCCACTCCCCTCCCCCCCCCCCCCACCCCCCCCCCCCCCCCCCCCCCCCCCCCCTATTTAGAGAGCCATAAACATGTCTTGGTGTTTGGTGTAATGTTATGAATTAATTTCTACAAGTCCCCGTACCCACAGTTACGAACAGCAGAATGCTTAACACGGGACAAATGATTTTTATGAGGCCGATGGCAGAACTTGAACTACTTTAGGTTATTGACCTCTGCATCGGTTGAAGAGCTGCGGTATTCGTTCTGTTTTTTTTCCCTTTGTTTGAACAATGTGATAACAATAATTAAAGTGACGAGTCATGACATCAGATAAGCAGACGTTAACCTACACTTGTTTTCCCCCACTACTTAATTGTTCAGCATTATATTGTTTGGTCAATCAGTGGGCGATTGCATCTCTTAGGAGATCCAAGTAAAGGGTGTTCTACACAATTCTTAGCCGCTGACAATGCTTGGGTTATTGAACAGCAGAGCTGACCACTCAGACTGTTCCGTATTCTTTTTTTTCTTTTTTTTTTTTATCTCCCTTGCATCCTTAAATGGATCCTCAAGCATAGGCTCAAAGATTGTCCCCTACATTTTATACTGTTTGCATAATGTTTTTAGTTTTTCAGCAACTTTTTACCTCTCCACACTTTCGTTTTATTTATTCTACTACCTTTCGCTGGCTGCTTTGGTGGTGCTGTTGGATTCTTCTTTGAACACCACAGAATTACGGACTGTAGTGTGTCTCTATTTGACGCCAAGAGCACAGACACAATCAGCCGTGTCTCCCTGATGAGTTCCGATCCAGCGGACGAAAGGCCTAGGAGCAGGCGATACATATAGATCTGCCTTCGAGAGGGATTGCGATGGTTTCCCCCATGCAGCTAGTGAAGGGTTTTCATTTTTATATATATATATATATATATATATATATATATATATATATATATATATATATATATTAATTTCAAATCTTCGCCAAGTCATTACTATAATGATGGAAGAATTGTTAACCTACACTTGTTTTCCCCCACTACTTAATTGTTCAGCATTATATCAGATGAGCAGATGTCATTTCTAACAAACCTCTGTGGGAGAGAACAACACAACATTCCATAGACACACATGGTGAGAAAAGAAATTGGAGCTGTACTGGTCACAGAAAAGAAAAGCCTTCCTCCAACATCAACAGACAGGCTGTAGAACAGAACACACACGGGTAAAGGAAGGTGGGACGACCACAACAGACTCCCTCCAACATCAACAGACAGGCTGTTGAACAGAATACACACGGGTAAAGGAAGGTCGGACGACCACGACAGACTCCCACCAACATCAACAGACAGGCTGTTGAACAGAACGTACAGGTTAAAGGAAGGAGGGGCGACCACGACAGACTCCCACCAACATCGACAGACAGGCTGTTGAACAGAATCCACACGGGTAAAGGAAGGTGGGACGACCACGACAGACCTGACGCCGGTGCACTGAGTCCAAAATGAAGACAGCCGGAGAGACATGGGACCGGCTGAAGTTGTCGACCCAGTACAGAGTCCGCTGAAGGACTGTTGCCACATCTCTATGTTCCTAGGACACTCCAAGGAGAAAGACAAGTAATTCAAGTTGTCCCGAGTCGTGGATGTGTATTCATAGCTGGATGTCATGTTTGTTAAGTGTCTCTTGCGTAAGACAGTTAAGCAGACGCAGGACTAAGATTTTTCACGTTCTTGAGATGTTCAGACCAACAGAAATATCTGCTGAATTGTTCAGATCAATAACATAAAATGTTCAGATCAACGGTAATATCCGCTGAAATGTTCACATCAATAGTGATATCACTTGGAATGTTCAGATCAACAGTAGTATCTGCTGAAATGTTTAGATCAACAGTAGTATACGCTGAACTGTTCAGATCAACAGTAGTATCTGCTGAAATGTTCAAATCAACAGTCTGCTGAAATGTTAAGATCAACAGCAGTATCTGCTGAAATACTTAGATCAACAGTAATGTCTGCTGAAATATTCAGATCAACATTAGTATCTGCTGAAATATTCAGATCAACAGTAGTATCTGCTGAAATATTCAGATCAACATTAGTATCTGCTGAAATATTCAGATCAACAGTAGTATATGCTGAAATATTCAGATCAACATTAGTATCAGCTGAAATATTCAGATCAACAGTAGTATCTGCTGAAATATTCGGATCAACAGTAGTATCTGCTGAAATATTCAGATCAACAGTAGTATACGCGGAACTGTTCAGATCAACAGTAGTATATGCTGAAATGTTCAGAACAACAGTAGTATCTGCTGAAATATTGAGATCAACAGTAGTATATACTGAACTGTTCAGATCAAAAGTAGTATCTGCTGAACTGTTAAGATAAAGAGTAGTATCTGCTGAACTGTTCAGATCAACAGTCTGCTGAACTGTTCAGATCAACAGTCTGCTGAAATATTCAGATCAACAGTCTGCTGAAATGTTCAGATCAACAGTCTGCTGAGCTGTTCAGATCAACAGGCTGCTGAAATGTTCAGATCAACAGGCTGCTGAAATGTTCAGATCAACAGGCTGCTGAAATGTTCAAATCAACAGGCTGCTCAAATGTTCAGATCAACAGGCTGCTCAAATGTTCAGATCAGCAGTAATATTAACATAAATGTTCAGAACAACAGTGGTAGTTGCTGAAATGTTCAGATCAACAGTAATATCTGTTGAAATGTTCAGATCAACGGTAGTGTCTGCATGTTTGCTCCTTTGCCGTGCTTCTTGACGTATTGCTCCAAAGTATGCAAATGTCAGCTGAACAATCACTTTCAAGCACTAACACCAGCTACCCGGCCATATAAACGACCATGTCTTTTTTGTTGGAATGAATATGTTCAATAAGAGAAGAACTTGAAGGCAAAACCATAGCTGGCTGATCAAAAGACGGATAAAACTCAAAGAACTACTGATTCCCATGAAGTTATGTAAAGTCAACATGGAATTCGCCAGGAGGTGGCCTGGGCCGTTCTTCCCCTAAGCCTTTCGTATAATTTCAGGGCACCACTCCTACTGCCAATGCAGGGCTGCAGTATCTAAACACGTTCGCAGAGTAAAGGGTAGGTCCACGTCCACTTATTCGCAGTCTCTGATTCAAGATCCGTATAACTTGTGATGTGTTATGAACATAAACAGACTTATCAGAGTGTGTTTTCACAGCATTACGAAACTGCAGTTGATAATGCATCAAATGGAGCTGATGTGTTTTGGTTGAATTACCCCGGTTGGTGAATAACGTGATGGACAGAAAATGTCATGAATCTCATTACATCGCAAAAATATTTTAGATATACTGACGTGGCCAGTGCGCAGTATTATGAGAACTGACCAGTGCGCAGTATTTTGAGAACGAAATTCTCTGGAAAGATTTTCCTGGAGAGACAGTGTTCTGGTAACACCAAGACCAAACAGGTGATGGGCAAAGGACATCAAAGAAAGTTCTGGATGTAAAGCATCTTAAGAAAGGAACTGAGAAGCCGCAGACTAAGCATCAATCGAATAACCAAGCAGGAAAGCTGTCAAACAGCCAAGCCACTAAGCAAGCGTCAATCGAATAACCAAGCAGGAAAGCTGTCAAACAGCCAAGCCACTAAGCGTCAATCGAATAACCAAGCAGGAAAGCTGTCAAACAGCCAAGCCACTAAGAATCAATCGAATAACCAAGCAGGAAAGCTGTCAAACAGCCAAGCCACTAAGAATCAATCGAATAACCAAGCAGGAAAGCTGTCAAACAGCCAAGCCACTAAGCGTCAATCGAATAACCAAGCAGGAAAGCTGTCAAACAGCCAAGCCACTAAGCGTCAATCGAATAACCAAGCAGGAAAGCTGTCAAACAGCCAAGCCACTAAGCATCAATCGAATAACCAAGCAGGAAAGCTGTCAAACTGCTAAGCAACTAAGTAAGGAAGCAACCCAACAACACAGCAATCGTTCACAACACAAGACATAAACAAAGTAACCAAAGAACAAAGCAAAAAATCAGAAAAGCGTATAAAAAGGAAAACAAAGGACCCAAACAACAAAACAGCAAAATAACAAAGCAGCTAAACAATGAAGCAACCAACAACAAAGCAGCTCAACAAAGCAACCAAACAACAAAGCAAACAAACAGCAAAGCCATAAAAACCAAATTAATCAGCTTAACAACGAATGGGTTCAACAGAGAAGCAACCAAGCAGCAAAACAACCCAGTAATATCAGAACCAAACACCAAAGCAACCCTCCACAAAGCAATCAACAACCAACCAGTAAGACAATCGGCGGACAAAATCGAATTGGACCAGGAGGTTGGGTGAAAGGGAACATAGAATATCACTAAGCAATCAAAAAGGCGAAGCCACACAAGCCTCCAAATGTCGACGAACAATTAACACTAATGGCTCTCCCACATAGGGCTGGGAGTTCCTTTTAACACAGTCACAACAAGGTTCATGTTTTCACGCTGGGAAATCAAACAGGTTTGACACAGGAGCAAGTAAACAACACAGTTCCCCGATAATTGACAGATCATAGAAAACACATTTAGATGACAAGCGGTCTCGCTACGAATAATTCAGCTCGTGCGGACCATGGCCCAAAGCACATGTCTGGCACACCTCGCAATGCCAGGAAGATCCTTTGAGAGTTTGGTGGTAGTCAGCGCTTTCGGATGCTGATTACCACGATAATATGTTCAGACATGCACTCAGATAAATGTCAGGCCAGAGGATACTGTGGACAGTGCATATCAAAAAAGGTCATTATCGTTATTTGTGTCTGCCGAACACTAAACACTGAAAGCATACCGCTCCGTTTCTCAGTGATTCATAACAGCCTCGCCTTTCAATTTCCGGATTACTTCTTATTGTCATACGCAAATAGAAAACCCAAGGATGTCTGTCAAAGTCACTAGGTCACCAGTGGTGATTGCCCCTGATACCATCAGTCGCTACCTTTCCTTGATGGCCGCTTGCCTCTCTCACTCCCTCATTCATGATTCCTCTCTTCCTTGCTTGACTTCCTCTGTTTGACCAAATGTGGCTATGGAACTAATAAGTATTATTTTCACTCTCTGACTGATTCCCTTTCCGCTTCTCTCCTTCACTGACTTCCGACCCTCTCCTTTTCCCTGACCGACCCACTTTTTCTCTCTCTCTCTCCCTGACCGACCCACTTTTCTCTCTCTCTCTCTCCCTGACCGACCCACTTTTCTCTCTCTCAATCCCTGACCGACCCACTTTCCCCCTCTCTCTCCCTGACCGACCCACTTTCCCTCTCTCTCTCCCTGACCGACCCACTTTTCTCTCTCTCTCTTTCTCTCTCTCTCTCTCTCTGACTGACCCACTTTCCCTCGCTCTCTCCCTGACCGACCCACTTTCCCTCTCTCTCTCCCTGACCGACCCACTTTCTCTCTCTCTCAATCCCTGACCGACCCACTTTCCCCCTCTCTCTCCCTGACCGACCCACTTTCCCTCTCTCTCAATCCCTGACCCACCCACTTTCCCTCTCTCTCTCCCTGACCGACTCACTTTCCCTATCTCTCTCCCTGACCGACCCACTTTCCCTCTCTCTCCCTGACCGCCCCACTTTCACTCTCTCTCTCTCCCTGACCGACCCACTTTCCCCTCTCTCTCAATCCTGACCGACCCACTTTCCCTCTCTCTCTGTCCCTGACCGACCCACTTTCCCTCTCTCTCTCCCTGACCGACCCACTTTCCCTCTCTCTCTCCCTGACCGACCCACTTTCCCTCACTCTCTCCCTGACCGACCCACTTTCCCTCTCTCTCTCCCTGACCGACCCACTTTCCCTCTCTCTCTCCCTGACCGACCCACTTTCCCTCACTCTCTCCCTGACCGACCCACTTTCCCCCTCTCCTCCCTGACCGACCCACTTTCCCCCTCTCTCTCCCTGACCGACCCACTTCCCCCCTCTCTCTCCCGGACCGACTCACTTTCCCTCACTCTCTCCCCTGACCGACCCACTTTCCCCCTCTCTCTCCCTGACCGACCCACTTTCCCTCACTCTCTCCCTGACCGACCCACTTCTCCTCCCCTGACGACCCCTTTCCTCCTCTCTCCCTGACCGACCCACTTTCCCTCACTCTCTCCCTGACCGACCCACTTTCCCTCTCTCTCTCCCTGACCGACCCACTTTCCCTCCTCTCTCTCCCTGACCGACCCACTTTCCCCCTCTCTCTCCCTGACCGACCCACTTTCCCCTCTCTCTCCCTGACCGACCCACTTTCCCTCTCTCTCTCCCTGACCGACCCACTTTCCCTCACTCTCTCCCTGACCGACCCACTTTCCCTCTCTCTCTCCCTGACCGACCCACTTTCCCCCTCTCTCCCCTGACCGACCCACTTTCCCTCACTCTCAATCCCTGACCGACCCACTTTCCCTCCTCTCATCCCTGACCGACCCACTTTCCCTCTCTCTCAATCCCTGACCGACCCACTTTCCCTCACTCTCTCCCTGACCGACCCACTTTCCCTCACTCTCTCCCTGACCGACCCACTTTCCCTCACTCTCTCCCTGACCGACCCACTTTCCCTCATCTCTATCCCTGACCGACCCTTAATTTATTGCCGCCTGTCCCTTTCTCTTCCTCATTCCCTTTCCTTCTCCCTTTCTGGCTGAATCCCACCCCCCCCCTCTCTCTCTCTCTCTCTCTCTCTCTTCTCTCTCTCTCTCTCTCTCTCTCTCTCTCTCTCTCCCTGACGTACTCATTGTTCTCGCTTCCTTACTGACTCCCTTCCACTCTCTTTCCCGTCACTGCCAGAGTTACGTCTTGCACACTGACACATGTTCCCTTTTTAATCTCCCTGACATACTTCCTGTCCATCTCTCTCCTTCACTTACTTTTTTGTCGCTATCTCTCCCTTACTGACTCCCTTTCTCTCTCTCCCGGATTGACCTCCTTTTCTCTCTTTCTCCCAGGATCACTCCATCCCCCCCCCCCCTCTCTCTCTCTCTCTCTGTGTGTGTGTGTGTGTGTGTGTGTGTGTGGTGTGTGTGTGTGTGTGTGTGTGTTTTGTGTGTGACTACCTATCTCTCTCTCCCTGACTGAGACTCTCTTTCCCTCACTCCGTTACTGATTCGTTCTCCTTCCCTCCCTGACTGACTCCCTTCTCTCTCTCTCTCTCTCTCTCTCTCTCTCTCTCTCTCTCTCTCTCTCGCTCTCTCTCCCCCCCCCTCTCTCCTCTCTTCCCTCTCTCTCTCTCTCTCTCTCTCTCTCTCTCTCTCTCTCTCTCTCTCGATTTAACTCCCTGTCGCACAAGAATCGTGAAAAAAATGCTAAGGTTAGCGCTAAAAAGACCACAAGCGCGGCACGATTTTTCCGCGTTTCCAGTGTGACATACCTCTATCAGGAATAGGTTTCCAGTGTGACATACCTCTATCAGGAACAGGTTTCCAGTGTGACATACCTCTATCAGGAACAGGTTTCCAGTGTGACATACCTCTATCAGGAATAGGTTTCCAGTGTGACATACCTCTCTATTAGGAACAGGTTTCCAGTGTGACATACCTCTATCAGGAACAGGTTTCCAGTGTGGCATACCTCTATCAGGAATAGGTTTCCAGTGTGACATACCTCTATTAGGAACAGGTTTCCAGTGTGACATACCTCTATTAGGAACAGGTTTCCAGTGAGACATACCTCTACTAGGAACAGGTTTCCAGTGTGACATACTTCTATCAGGAATAGGTTTCCAGTGTGAGTCATACCTCTATTAGGAACAGGTTTCCAGTGTGACATACCTCTATCAGGAACAGGTTTCGAGTGTGACATACCTCTATCAGGAATAGGTTTCCAATGTGACATACCTCTATCAGGAACACGTTTCCAGTGTGACATACCTCTATCAGGAACAGGTTTCCAGTGTGACATACCTCTATCAGGAATAGGTTTCCAGTGTGACATATCTCTATCAGGAACAGGTTTCTAGTGTGATATACCTCTATTTGGAACAGGTTTCCAGTATGACATATCTCTATCAGGAATAGGTTTCCAGTGTGACATACCTCTATCAGAAGTAGGTTTCCAGTGTGACATGCCTCTATCATGAGTAGGTTTCCAGTGTGACATACCCCTATCGGGTTTCCAGTGTGACATACCTCTATCAGGAATAGGTTTCCAGTGTGACATACCTTTATTAGGAACAGGTTTCCAGTGTGACATACCTCTATTAGGAACAGGTTTCCAGTGTGACATACCTCTATCAGGAACAGGTTTCCAGTGCGACATACCTCTATCAGGAATAGGTTTCCAGTGCGACATACCTCTATTAGGAATAGGTTTCCAGTGTGACATACCTCTATTAGGAATAGGTTTCCAGTGCGACATACCTCTATCAGGAATAGGTGTCCAGTGTGACATGCCTCTATCAGGAATAGGTTTCCAGTGTGACATACCTCTATTAGGAATAGGTTTCCAGTGTGACATACGTCTATTAGGAATAGGTTTTGAAGCTATCAGGCGCCACCTCTCACTTCAGGACGTTTTGTAGTCCTGTGAAATAAGTTTCGTGGGTTTCGTATTATGAGGCAATAAGCAATGCTGCCTGAACACATTTGTGTGTGTGTGTGTGTGTGTGTAGAAAAATAGACCCAGTGTTTTTTTTAGGCATTGTGACGTCAACGTAAATTATGACGTCAACTTAAAATGACATAGGTAACATGACGAAAATAATAATATTAGACGGAAGAAGAGAGCAAGAACTAACGGCCGAGGCTTAGGTGTCCAGCCTACTTTATTTTGTTTTAATCGTCGTTTTCTCCGTAGTGTTACTATGTGGAGAGGCTGACTTTCAAGTCAGTAGTGCGTCGATGTTCACTGTATTGTGCGATACTTCTGATGACGGTACCAGCGAAATATGTACCAGGAAATTTATTTGTTATAAAATTGTTGTGAATGCTGTGTCGCCGAGAGTGACTTAAAACTCCTGCAAGAATATTTATGTGCTCTAATTGTACCACCTCATGTGTGTCGGTGGGCTGAGTTTATTGATGTGAACATTGTAATATCAATACACAGAGAAGCTAATTAATTTGTGTTTTAGATCAACAATACGTCGAATCGAAGTTTATTGTGTTCTATGGGACTTTGCTGAAATCGTGTTCTCCGGCGATTCAATATTGATTGCTGTGCCTTGTGAATCTGCAGTTCTTCAATGGTTTACTGTGCCTTGTGAATCTGCGGTTCTTCTTCTGTGGATTGCTGTGCTTTGTGAATCTGCGGTTCTTCTGCTATGGATTACTGTGCCTTGTAAATCTGCGGTCCTTCTTCTGATAGTTCGACGTAATATATTGTACTTGCTGTGTTGAGACCCTGTTTCTTCTTCATCGCTTATGTTTGTGAACGGCTGTGTTTACCGTGTGGGGACCTTGGTTATCCTTCTTCGTCTTATTTTAGTGCTGTAGACTGTGGCTTGGGTACTGTGGAACCGAGTGTGTTGATTGTATATGTGATACAGTGTGGACGGCGCCGGCGAGATCTGTGAGTGATATCAAGATATGTAATATGATACGCTAATACCTGATGATTGAAGTTCCTTTGCATTGATATCTTGATCTATATGCTATGTAGTGACATGTATTGATTTGTACCAATTCACATGAATGTATATTTTGATGGTTCAGGCAGCATAATTATAAAGAAAACAAAAATCTAACTCGTGTGTTGCCTGGCTATCCATGTGCGTATGGTGTGGGTGTGTGTAGGGAATAATTATTACACGCATCCAAACTTTTGAGAGCGAGAGTCAGACAGCAAAACACGCACCGCACACCATCCGTAACAGGCATATTTAGTAATTTTGACAGAAATAGGTCTTTTTTAAAATTTTCAGCCCTGATACGGTTACTGCAGTCAGCTAAGCCATGAAGGAAATGAACGGAATGCTCGAACATGCGTGACTGTGCCTCGCTTAGAAATCAAACAGCAAGCAAAAACTACACAGGCCGCCTCAAATTCTTAAATGGTAAAAGCTTCGTTGCTTTTTTTTTTTTTTTAATCGTTTCATTCAATGGCCAGTTGACCTGTAGGACGCAATGTAGCTGTCTGAAAGAAGCAGACAGCAAACGATCTGTAGTTGGATCTAAAGGCTAATCGATTTTGTATACCAGACACCAACGATCTGTAGTTGGATCTAAAGGCTAATCGATTTTGTATACCAGACCAGACGGGCAACGGGTTGCCCGCACTTTTGACGTTTTGCTGTAAGCGTTTTACGTATGACCTGCTTTGAACCAAACAGCCAAACAACTTCAAAATGTTCGTTGCTGTAAATAATTTAATGTTTCCGCCATACACGAATGTGTGTTTTGCCTCTAAACATGCCGAATAGGCCCTGGGCCTCATAACGTACGGATTAACCCGGTGTAACGATCCATTTTAACTCCCCTCCACTTTTTAACTCCCCGGGAGTTAGAATTAGCACGTGCCAATTTTAACTCCCCGGGAGTTAAAACAAACCACGTCAGAATGACTCCCCCCCCCCCCCCCCCCCCCCTGTTTTAGATTAACTCCCTCGCCCCAAAACATTCAGTTTTATTTGTTAGTCATGATATGAGAAATAAACATTTAATATACATCCCCTCCCTCCCCCTCTCTCTGTCTGTCTGCCTGTCTCCCTCCCCGCCCTCCCCCCCCAACTTTCTTTCAGTCTCTCGCTCACTCTCTCACTCTCCTTGCTTGTCTGTCTGCCTTGTTGCTTGTCTGTCTGTTTGTCTCTCTTAATCTCTCTCCCTCTCTCTTTGCTTGTCTCTCTGTCTGCCTGTCTATTTGTTTATCTATCTCAGTGTCTCTGTCTCTAGTGTCTCCCCCCACTCCCCCTCTGTCTGTCTGTCTGTCTGTCTGTCTGTCTGTTTTTCTTTCTTTCTTTTACTCCCCCCCTTCTCTCTCTCTCTCTCTCTCTCTCTCTCTCTCTCTCTCTCCTCCATCTCCCTCCCTCTCTCTCTCTCTGCATGCTTCTAGTCAGCTTTGTTTACTATTATTCGTGTTTATTAAAGACAGATTGGGTTAATAGGCTTTTATGTTAGCCTAAGATCTTTATCCTTGTCAAGTAAAGTTTTCAAGTGTCATGTGCCGAGTGTCTCTCTGCAGTGTGTGTGTGTGTGTGGGGGGGGGGGGGGGGGGGGGGCAGGGGGGAGGTCCTGGCATAAGGCCAGAATGACTCCCCCCCCCCCCCCCCTTCTATTTTCTAACTCCCGGGAGTCAATCTGGATCAACATGTCTCGATCGAAAGTAACTCCCCGGGAGTTAGTTTAGGCACGTGCGTATTTGAACTCTACCAGGGCAAGAAATGGTGGTCCAGATTGACAGGAGAGAGAGAGAGAGGAGGGGGGGGGGGGGGGGGGGGGGGGGGGGGGGGGAGGAGGAGAGAGAGAGAGAGAGAGACTCAAGACTCAAATGTTTTATTCTTAAAGGCCATAGCCCCTTAGAATGGGGATGCACATCATAAATCATGTCGAAAATTGATCTTGGTATTCTTTATGTCACATACATAGTTCGCTTTTTGAATGCTTTATATAAATAAATCGCTAACTTTTTAACTGTGTTTTCATTTGATGACGACATTAACAAGGTTAATTTGAAAAGGCATGGATTATTGAAGTACTTTCTTGAGATGAATTCCTGTCTAAGTTCGTCTAGTACTGGACAAGCCAATACAAAATGAACTTCATCCTCTTTTGCATTTCGACACGAAGGACAGATCAAATTTCCACTACATGACTGTCTATAACGAAAATAATGAGTAAAGAGATCGGAAACACCAAATCTAAACTTAGCCATGATGCGTTTTAAATGTTCGTCCATTTTCATTGATATATATATATATATATATATATATATATATATATATATATAATATATATATATATATATATACAGGTAAACATCGTAGATTATTAAACGTTCTATATAATTCAAATCTGTCACTGTTCTCTACATGACAATTCCAATTTTGACAACTGCAATCAACGAGTCTTTCTCGGAATACCTGGATAAAAGCACTCATATCACCAACACCTTGGTTCATCCATACAAATCCGAAACCATATTCACACAGTTTCATTCTTACATTAGTCACCCAGTTTTTCTTACCTCTGTCATCCAATTCTAACAACATTCGATATGCTTTATATGGGAATCTGTGACCTTGCATCTGAGTAATTTTCAGCCAATATCGAACACACTTAATAATGGAATTCAAATATATAGGAAATCTAGCCGTTTCACCATATACCAAATCATTTGGCGTTTGCAATGATACACCAAGAAATTTCTTCATAGCAAACAGATGTAACTTTTCGCAGTGTACTGCAGCAACGGCATCAAGGCCCCATACTTCAGCTCCGTACTATACCATAGGTTGAACCTGGCTATCAAATAGTTCAAAAACAAAGTAAGGGAATCGTTATTTAGCAATGATAATTTCTTTAGTATGCAGAGTAACGCATTTTTTTGCTCTGCTGGCCAAATCTTTGCAAGCGAAGACAAAACTCAAACGCGTTGAGAAGTATATTCCTAAGTATTTATACACATTGACAACAGGCATTGTACACCCATTGTACGTCCATCTTTCTCTCGCTGCTAGATATCCGCCCTTTCTAAATATAATTATATTACTTTCTGCCATATTAACCTTTAATTCTAATGAAGCAGCAACTCTTTGCAAAATATTTAACTGGGTTTGTAATCCAACCAATGTTTCTGACACCAAGGCCACATGATCAGCCAAAAGAAGAATGAAAATGTCAACAACGTCATTTATGAAACGTGCAACGTGCCTTCCACAATGTATAACCTCCTGTGTTAGTTCATTAATGAATAAAGAAAGCAAACAAGGCTACAGACATCGCCCTGTTTCACACCAGAAGTGCAGTTTATATAGTCTGTTAGAGCATCACCAGATTGCACTCTTGCTTTTACACAATTATACATACTTATAACACATTTATAAAGTTTTCCATGGATACCATTTTTAAACAGGATAGGCCACAGCAAGGTTCTATTGACTGAATCAAAAGCCTTCTCGAAGTCAATAAATGCAACATAATTTACGATTTAAGCAAAACTGTTTTTGTACAAATGCCATTAATGTGAACATGTGATCAACTGTAGAATAGTTTTTCTTGAACCCAGCTTGAAATTCCCCGGTAATGTTATTTTCTTCCACCCACTCCTGTAATCTCCTGTTGATAATAGCACTGTACAGTTTACTGCCAACATTACACAATGAAATTCCTCTATAATTATTTGGATCGTTTGAATCACCTTTTTTATACAATGGGATGGCAATAGACTCGGACCAACTTCTGGGATATACGCCTTGATCAAATAAGGAGTTAAAGAATTTAACCAGACAATCTAGAAATAAACTTGACTGGCACGCAGTTTTTATCAGTTCACCAATAATTCCATCTGGACCAGCAGCTTTGCGAGGTTTTACCTTTCTTAGCGCAACTATAACTTCTTTTTTGGAAATTGGACGGGTTTAGATTGTCATCGTCATGATCAGATTCATCAATGTAGTTTTCATTTCCCAGATCATTATGAGACCCAGCGTTTCCTTCTAACAGATCTCTGAAATGATGAGACCATGTTTCTAAACTTATATCATTTACGGGTTGCTTCCTTTTTCTGGAAATTTTGCGGACACAGTCCCAAAAATCTTTCTGATTATTTACAGACGTAAGTAATTCTGTCAACAGAGTATCATTATATTGCTTTTCTTTTCTTTTTAAGAGATGTTTATATTCTCGCCTAGCTTTGCAGTAGGCTATCGAGACGGTACTGACAAAGAACGTCGATATCTGTTTAATAAATTACGAACATTTCTTTTGTTAGCTAGACATTCCATATCATACCAGTCGTCTTCTTTCTGACATTTTCCAATACAAACCTGTTTCTTCATACATTCCCCAGCCTCTTTTATACAAGAATTAAACACACTTAACGCTTCTTCGATATTATTATCAACCAGTCTTATTGCCTCTTGCATGCGCACTTGCATTTCATCGGAAAGGATGACATTTTTAACAAAACAAATCAGCATGAGCTTCGCTCCAGACAAATTTTTCAATAGTGCAGCGCCTGTTGTTTACCTGTACGGGCTCACAGTTATGAGAGAGAGAGAGAGAGAGAGAGAGAGAGAGAGAGAGAGAGAGAGAGAGAGGGGGGGGGGTAAAAGAAAGAAAGAAAAACAGACAGAGAGAGGGGGAGTGGGCGAAGACACTAGAGACAGAGACACTGAGATAGATAAACAAATAGACAGGCAGACAGAGAGACAAGCAAAGAGGGAGGGAGAGAGATTAAGAGAGACAAAAGACAGACAAGCAACAAGGCAGACAGACAAGCAAGGAGAGTGAGAGAGTGAGCAAGAGACTGAAAGAAAGTTGGGGGGGGGGGGGGGGAGAGGGGGGAGACAGACAGACAGACAGGCATTCAGACAGAGAGAGGGGGAGGGAGGGAGGGACGGGGTGTATATTAAATGGTTATTTCTCATAAATTTCTATAACATATAAAACAGAATGTTTTGGGATGGGGGAATTAATCTAAAAGAGGGCGGGGGGGGGGGGGGGGGGGGGGGGGGGGGGTCATTCTGGCGTGGTTTGTTTTAACTCCCGAGGAGTTAAAATTGGCACGTGCTAATTCTAACTCCAGGGGAGTTAAAAAGTGGAGGGGAGTTAGAATGGATCGTTACACCGGTGTACTAGACCAGAAAATATCCCATCAGAGTATACGCAGATATAGAATAACCTAAAGCCCACTCGGAGAAAAAAAAAACGCCCCTGGTAGTCATGAACTGGCCCAGACCATATCATACCCCCCTGGTGCATATCATACCTCCATCCCTTTGTCTATGTAATCCGCAATTCTGGGACTGCAAACTCAAAATCGCATGTTATAAGGTCCTGACATACCAGACTGACTGTGTCATTCGCTGCTGGGTATTTTTATATGCAAGTAGGCAATGTGTATATTATTGGAGCACGCGTGCGCGCGCGCGCGCGCGCACCACACACACACACACACACACACACACACACACACACACACACACACACACACACATGCACTCTATTGACAACAAAACATAATCACGTCATTATTCGATGCAGTATTTGTTTGCACTGGAGTACACTCTGGGCTAAATGGTTACAGAAAAGAAACGAGCACAGTCATGTAACCCCCAACCACACCCCTGTCCCCCTTCCGTAGTCCTCTCACCTTCCTTCATCAACCATCCCTTCTTGGGTTTAACATAACTAGGCCAGTTTCCATCCTGACCTAGTCTGTCTGGGCCAGTGGTATATTTTATCCTGGCCTGGTGTGGGCCAGTGGTATATTTCATCCTGGCCTAGTCTGTCTGGGCCAGTGGTATATTTCATCCTGGCCTAGTCTGTCTGGGCCAGTGGTATATTTCATCCTGGCCTAGTCTGTCCGGGCCAGTGGTATATTTCATCCTGGCCTAGTCTGTCTGGGCCAGTGGTATATTTCATCCTGGCCTAGTCTATCTGGGCCAGTGGTATATTTCATCCTGACCTAGTCTGTGCCAGTGGTATATTTCATCCTGGCCTAGTCTGTCTGGGCCAGTGGTATATTTTATCCTGGCCTAGTCTGTCCGGGCCAGTGGTATATTTCATCCTGGCCTAGTCTGTCTGGGCCAGTGGTATATTTCATCCTGGCCTAGTCTGTCTGGGCCAGTGGTACATTTCATCCTGGCCTAGTCTGTCTGGGCCAATGGTATATTTCATCCTGGCTTAGTGTTTCTGGGCCAGTGGTATATTTCATCCTGGCCTAGTCTGAGCCAGTGGTATGTTTCGATCTGTTAAACAGGTATGGTGACAGCACCAATTATTCACTGCCTAGCGCACCTACCTACTGTTTTTCCCGTTCTCCCATCCCCAGCTTACAAGCACACACACTCACCACCTCTCTCTCTGTCTCTGTCTCTGTCTCTGTCTCTCTCTCTCCAGCAATCACACCTCCTCCATGCCCCCCCCCCCCCCCCCTCCCCTTCTCCCTAACAGATGAGGGGACCAGCTGTGGGGATCCGCGCACAACTCACCCAGCATGGCGACGACACTGATGAGGTTCATGGTGAGGCTGAGTGGAATGTCGGCTTCCCCGATGACGACAGCGATGTGACCCAGCCCCCCGCCTGGCACACAGGCCGTGCACAGCAGACCGAAACGGATGTCCTTCTCTATGGGCAGCGCCATGGCCAGACCGAACGCCAGCTGAAAAAAAAGAGACGGTGAAAGAAGGACCCAGTAAACAATATGACATGATATAGCAGCTGATGAACAAACAACATGACATGATATAGCAGCTGATGAACAAACAACACGACATGATATAGCAGCTGATGAACAAACAACACGACATGATATAGCAGCTGATGAACAAACAACATGACATGATATAGCAGCTGATGAACAAACATGACATGACAATATAGCAGCTGATGAACAAACAACATGACATGATATAGCAGCTGATGAACAAACATGACATGACATGATATAACAGCTGATGAACAAACAACATGACATGATAGAGCAGCTGATGAACAAACAACATGACATGATATAGCAGCTGATGAACAAACGACATGACATGATAGAGCAGCTGATGAACAAACATGACATGACATGATACAGCAGCTGATGAACAAACAACATGACATGAAATAGCAGCTGATGAACAAACAACATGACATGATATAGCAAGCAGCTGATGAACAAACAACACGACATGATATAGCAGCTGATGAACAAACAACATGACATGAATATAGCAAGCGCTGATGAACAAACAATATGACATGATATAGCAGCTGATGAACAAACAACATGACATGATATAGCAAGCAGCTGATGAACAAACAACATGACATGATATAGCAGCTGATGAACAAACAACATGACATGATATAGCAGCTGATGAACAAACAACATGACATGATATAGCAGCTGATGAACAAACAACATGACATGACATAGCAGCTGATGAACAAACAACATGACATGACATAGCAGCTGATGAACAAACATGACATGATATAGCAGCTGATGAACAAACAACATGACATGAAATAGCAGCTGATGAACAAACAACATGACATGATATAGCAGCTGATGAACAAAAACATGACATGATATAGCAGCTGATGAACAAACATGACATGGTATAGCAGCTGATGAACAAACAATATGACATGATATAGCAACTGATGAACAAACATGACATGATATAGCAGCTGATGAACAAACAACATGACATGATATAGCAGCTGATGAACAAACATGACATGATATAGCAGCTGATGAACAAACAACATGACATGATATAGCAGCTGACGAACAAACAACATGACATGATATAGCAGCTGATGAACAAACAACATGACATGATATAGCAGCTGATGAACAAACATGACATGATATAGCAGCTGATGAACAAAGCACAAGGAAAGACAGGGAAAGTACAACGAAAGGCCAAGAAAACCGGATAGCACGGTATTGACCAAGGACCAGGGGCAAGCGGACATGTCTGCACATGATGGGGCAAGACACGCTAAGACAAGACAGGTCATAGGGTGGGGTAGGACAGGGTAGGGCGAGACCAAGACATCAAGCCCAATGGGGCAAGCAGACAGAGTAGGATGAGTCGGAGCAGGGCAGATCGCACAGAACAGGACATAGGTCAGACAAAGACAGGGCAGATTACGGCATGGAGTGGAAGGGAAAATTAGGATATGATTCGCAGCGCAGGACACGACAAGACAGCATAGGGCAGGGCACGGTATGACAGCGTAGAGCAGGGTCATCGAAGACAGGGCTGGGCAGCATGAGTCACACAAGCCAGGGCAAGTCAAGAAAAAAATGGACAAAGCAGAAGAGAAGTAGTTTGGGCAGGAACAGACTGGGCAAAGCAGGAGAGAAGTGGTTTGGGCAGGAAGAGACTGAGCAAAGCAGGAGAGAAGTAGTTTGGGCAGGAACAGACTGGGCAAAGCAGAAGAGAAGTAGTTTGGGCAGGAACAGACTGGGCAAAGCAGTGAAGTGGTTTGGGCAGGAACAGACTGGGCAAAGCAGGAGAGAAGTGGTTTGGGCAGGAACAGACTGGGCAAAGCAGGAGAGAAGTGGTTTGGGCAGGAACAGACTGGGCAAAGCAGGAGAGAAGTGGTTTGGGCAGGAACAGACTGGGCAAAGCAGGAGAGAAGTAGTTTGGGCAGGAA
>CM065726.1:2621340-2631340 GCA_033310375.1 Conus canariensis
GGGAGATGGGGGAGGAGGGCAGTTGATGAAAGTGACAACCGCTGCTTCCCGAACCCGATCCGTTTAGCCCCGGGGGTGACGGTCCGATCCCCAACCGTCCATAATTCATGCTGATGCTAAATCGCTGTGCGCATCGTGGAATGCTGCCATGGACGTCGATCTCCGTGGACCAGGCCAGGCTAAGTAGGCAGATTAGTTCCGCCGCTCAGATCACACCGGCTGCAGGGCAGCAGAGCTCAACTGCAGAATTTCCATGTTCCTGGCCTTCCTGGCCCGTCTGTGTCAACTATGCTCTGTGATTGCGGAGTCATCACACCCCCTTGCCTAAACGGACAAAATGCGTTCTGACTGGAGTAGAGAGAGTGAAATGACGTCATTAACCCAAAGACAGCGCAGTGGCTTCTGAACACTCTTGTACCCTTGCTACGACTTGCATTTCATTCACTGATGTTTTGGGTGCAGTCGATAGTGTGTTTTGATTGGTAACAAATGTGATTGTACCATACTGCCCTGTTCTTGAGCTGTTAGAATTGTCGTAAGTTTTACTGTGTTAATCTGAAGCTGTCTTGACCATTGAGATACCTATGGATTTGCAAGGACCAATCGATTCGGGTAGATGTACCTGTTTGATCTGCTCGGGGCTCATAGTATTGTCTGATTTACTGCGGCTTGACCTGCTATTGCATTCCATAGTAAACGCGAGGCTGAGTATTGCTGGAATATCATCGTCTGTCGCCTGGGGACGGTGGACCTGAATGTCCCTTCACAGCCTGTTCATGACACTGTGCTACTTCCACACTATTAACTTACAGGCTGGAATACATCTGGATGTAAACTGATGTGCTGCTTAGACATCAGTAACTCCAGTCGACCTGGTGGTGGTGGTGGGGGGGGGGAGGGGGGGGGAGGGGAGTTACAGGATTTCCCCAACCTCATCTCCTTCTCTGGCTGGCAAAATTGTATTTTGGGCACGTTTTCCCATTTCGCCTTCTGGGGGAGGACCCGAGGTCCACCTTTGAAGCCCCTTCCTCTTTCATGTCACTGATCCGGCCCTGCATGAGACCTCCCTGATGATACAAGATAGAAGATTGATAAACATCTGGCTTCATGAGACCTCCCTGATGATACAAGATATAAGATTGATAAACACCTGGCTTCATGACACCTCCCTGATGATACAAGATAGAAGATTGATAAACACCTGGCTGCATGACACCTCCCTGATGATACAAGATAGAAGATTGATAAACACCTGGCTTCATGACACCTCCCTGATGATACAAGATAGAAGATTGATAAACACCTGGCTTCATGACACCTCCCTGATGATACAAGATAGAAGATTGATAAACACCTGGCTTCATGAGACTTCCCTGATGATACAAGATAGAAGATTGATAAACATCTGGCTTCAGGCCAGTTTCAGGGCTGCAGTGCCACAACTGTGAATAAGCACCAAACAGCACATGATGTGCTATGACTGTTACGTTTGCAAAACATTGTTGATAACGACACTGTGTCTGCTGTGTAATATGAGAAAGTCACCAACAGTGTAACACATACATTATGATTATACATACTGCACCGATACTGGGGATCTGAGAGCGATCTTTGTCTTGTAATAACAGTTGACATTTTGATAGTCAGTGGAAGCTTGAAAGACTGACTAAAAAACGGAGAGTGAGGCTATTTCACCACCGGTCAACTCCCAGAACAAAGCATTCCAAGCGAAAGCGGCCTCTCGACTACACAACAAAGGGCAAGATCCACGACCAGCCAATCCAATATCAGCATATGCACACCTCTACTAAATAGGGCAGATTTCGTATGGACTTTCCCGTGAGCAGACACAAATGACTGAACACATAACTGTCACCTGAACTCATTGCCATTGAATGTATCACACGCATGCAAGCACACACACACACACACACACACACACACACACACACACACACACACACACACACACACATATTTATTGGTGGATTAGCACATCGACAGGCATGCAGACAGGCAGGCAGCCTGTATCTTCAAAACCAAAATCTCGACTGGCAAAATATGGAAAGAAAGGGCATCTTTGACTACTACCGCAGCCAACATCAAAGACCTAAGACAACCATCCACCATGGTTAATGCCGCTCTGGTCATTGTTGGTTAAAATCAATGTCCATGTCTAGAAACCAGTGCCCAAACCAAACGGATTAAAAGTATGTATAACGAATATAGGTCAATTAGATAGAAAGTCGAAGGCCTTGGAGTAGTTTAATGCCACTAGACATCCTTCTTTGCCAGTTTTATTTACATAATTTATCACATCCTCTGTCGTTCTTATTACTGTTGCTTTATTTCTATCATTTATGTACCCCACTTGATTCTTGTTTCCCAGTTTGGACATACGCTACCTAATCTAACCTCATAACCTTTTGCCCGGATGTTTTTGTGAGTGTTTATAAATGTGTCAGATCCCCAGTAGCTTAACTTATCTCCATGTGAGTCATTACCCTTGTGAGGTAATGTAATAACTCATTGTCTTCTATTTTAAAAGAAACATTAGACGAAACGATAAATAAACAGTGTATACGCACCAAACGAATTTCCAGAATTCTGGAGTTATTCCATCGCTTCCCAGAACAGACCCCTTTTTCATCACACACAGTGCGTCAGTTGTTTCTGTACCGGTTAATGTACCTTCACATAATGCTGTACCGGTTAATGTACCTTCACAGAATGCTGTAACGGTTAATGTACCTTCACAATATTGCTGTAACGGTTAATGTACTTTCACAGAATGTGTAACGGTTAATGCACCTTCACATAATGCTGTACCGGTTAATGTACCTTCACATAATGCTGTACCGGTTAATGTACCTTCACATAATGCTGTACCGGTTAATGTACCTTCACATAATGCTGTACCGGTTAATGTACCTTCACAGAATGCTGTAACGGTTAATGTACCTTCACAGAATGCTGTAACGGTTAATGTACCTTCATAGAATGCTGTACCGGTTAATGTGTCCTTCACAGAATGCTGTACCGGTTAATGTACCTTCACAGAATGCTGTACCGGTTAATGTACCTTCACATAGTGCTGTACCGGTTAATGTACCTTCACAGAATGCTGTAACGGTTAATGTACCTTCACACAATGCTGTAACAGTTAATGTACCTTCACATAATGCTGTAACGGTTAATGTACCTGCACAGAATGCTGTAACGGTTAATGTACCTGCACATTATGCTGGAATGGTTAATGTACCTTCCATAATGCTGTAACGGTTAATGTAACTTCACATAATGGCTTATCTTCAGCTCCTAAACTTGTCTAGATCACTTTTTATAGAAATCTGCCCGTAATTTCTGCCCTTACGTCAGTGGCATTTGTTTTCTGGTTGTATATTGTTTTGCTATAAGATATTTGTTCACAGAGTAGCTTTTTTCTGATTAATATAGTAACAACTTCACCTGACTCGCCAACAAGCCGAGGGATTAATCTTTTTTCTTGCCCTTAGCTTTTTCTAAGTCTAAGAAACATTTGGCATTTTTTCACCTTCTTCACCTCATTTAACTCTAGCGCTCACTTGTGCGACTGCCGTTGTTTGTTTGTTTGTTTTTAATCTGTATTAATTCTAGTTTTTGTTTTACAACCAAGAGTCCAGTCTGAAGCTGTTTATTGTGTGGGTCACCTACCACAGTTGGATAAGGTCATTTTTATTCTTTCAAGATAATACTTTACCAAATTCAATGCATAGACCTTGTATTTCTGCTTTATACCATGCCCATTTCACAACAATTTTTATATCATTATTTTCCACCTGGAAAGAATCAGCATTTACTGTTCAGTTTGTATCCAAACTCGTCATTTCTGAGATAACTGTTATCAAACACCAGTAACCCGGACCATGGAGAAACTTTCCTTCATTCATATCGAGTACAGTCGCCTTGTGACACAAACTGAGAGAAAAAAAAATGTTCATAATATACACATAAACTTTAATAATGCTTTCGAACAATAATCCAAACAATGTGTCATAAATGGCTTATATTAGCATTATAAATATGTGTTATATACAACTTGTTGATTGCATCATTATGACTTCGATTTCTCTATTATCATGTGGTCTGCCGGAAATGATATCGGGCTTATAGTAAAAAAAAAAAAATCAAATCGCAAAGGATCATAAGGTCTCCATCACTAGATTCAGAAAAGAAATGTGTTCGTATATTGAGAAAAAGATATCGTCTCGTTAGGATCATTGAGCAACATACACATTTTTTAATTCTGATATTGCATTCTATGTATGTAACACAAACAATAAACTTCTTTTTGTTTGAACCCCCCCCCCCCCCCCCCCCCCCCCCCCCCCCCCCCCCCGAAATTTTCTTGGCATCAAGATTGCTTCCTGTTGAGTTCGTGCTGTACTTTCATTGAAGGAAATCTGGCCACTTCGTGCTGTACTTTCATTGAAGGAAATCTGGCCACTTCGTGCTGTACTTTCATTAAAAGAAATCTGGCCACTTCGTGCTGTACTTTCATTGAAGGAAATCTGGCCACTTCGTGCTGTACTTTCATTGAAGGAAATCTGGCCACTTCGTGCTGTACTTTCATTGAAGGAAATCTGGCCACTTCGTGCTGTACTTTCATTGAAGGAAATCTGGCCACTTCGTGCTGTACTTTCATTGAAGGAAATCTGGCCACTTCGTGCTGTACTTTCATTGAAGGAAATCTGGCCACTTCGTGCTGTACTTTCATTGAAGGAAATCTGGCCACTTCGTGCTGTACTTTCATTGAAGGAAATCTGGCCACTTCGTGCTGTACTTTCATTGAAGGAAATCTGGCCACTTCGTGCTGTACTTTCATCGAAGGAAATCTGGCCACTTCGTGCTGTACTTTCATCGAAGGAAATCTGGCCACTTCGTGCTGTACTTTCATTGAAGGAAATCTGGCCACTTCGTGCTGTACTTTCATTGAAGGAAATCTGGCCACTTCGTGCTGTACTTTCACTGAAGGAAATCTGGCCACTTCGTGCTGTACTTTCATTGAAGGAAATCTGGCCACTTCGTGCTGTACTTTCATTGAAGGAAATCTGGCCACTTCGTGCTGTACTTTCATTGAAGGAAATCTGGCCACTTCGTGCTGTACTTTCATTGAAGGAAATCTGGCCACTTCGTGCTGTACTTTCATTGAAGGAAATCTGGCCACTTCGTGCTGTACTTTCATTGAAGGAAATCTGGCCACTTCGTGCTGTACTTTCATTGAAGGAAATCTGGCCACTTCGTGCTGTACTTTCATTAAAAGAAATCTGGCCACTTCGTGCTGTACTTTCATTGAAGGAAATCTGGCCACTTCGTGCTGTACTTTCATTAAAGGAAATCTGGCCACTTCGTGCTGTACTTTCATTAAAGGAAATCTGGCCACTTCGTGCTGTACTTTCATTGAAGAAATCTGGCCACTTCGTGCTGTACTTTCATTGAAGGAAATCTGGCCACTTCGTGCTGTACTTTCATTAAAAGAAATCTGGCCACTTCGTGCTGTACTTTCATTGAAGGAAATCTGGCCACTTCGTGCTGTACTTTCATTAAAAGAAATCTGGCCACTTCGTGCTGTACTTTCATTGAAGGAAATCTGGCCACTTCGTGCTGTACTTTCATTGAAGGAAATCTGGCCACTTCGTGCTGTACTTTCATTGAAGGAAATCTGGCCACTTCGTGCTGTACTTTCATTGAAGGAAATCTGGCCACTTCGTGCTGTACTTTCATTGAAGGAAATCTGGCCACTTCGTGCTGTACTTTCATTGAAGGAAATCTGGCCACTTCGTGCTGTACTTTCATTGAAGGAAATCTGGCCACTTCGTGCTGTACTTTCATTGAAGGAAATCTGGCCACTTCGTGCTGTACTTTCATTGAAGGAAATCTGGCCACTTCGTGCTGTACTTTCATTAAAAGAAATCTGGCCACTTCGTGCTGTACTTTCATTAAAAGAAATCTGGCCACTTCGTGCTGTACTTTCATTATAGAAAATCTGGCCACTTCGTGCTGTACTTTCATTATAGAAAATCTGGCCACTTCGTGCTGTACTTTCATTACAGAAAATCTGGCCACTTCGTTCTGTATTTCATACTTCAATTCCAGTCTAATATTACCAAGACCAGTCTCATATCACCAGGACCACTCTAACAGAACCAGTTTAATATAACCAGACTACTCTGGCATTCACGTGATCAATCACACGTCACTAGGACTAATGGTGTATCATTAAGATGGTTCCAACATCACCATGATCGATCTGATATAATCAGGACCAATCACATTATCAGGGGTAATCATATCATCAGGTCCATACATGTCACCACAACCAAACTTACATCATCACGACCAATTTTATGTCACCTACATGACCATGACCAATCTAAAATAACCTGGACCAATCTAATATCAACACGACTAATCTAATGACAGGCCAATTCTCACCGGCCGTTGGCAGCTAGCAGACCGTACTCCTCAGAATCATAATCAGGCCAATAATCGAGTGTGTCCTTCTGTAGAGGGCGGGAAGGTCACGCGTGCCCTTTCAGTCAAGTATACCCAATTGCCCAGCCTGTCTCATGGGCCGTGTGCAAAAAATTCCCTGTCTCATGGGATTAATCGGGCGAGTGCTGTTAGCGCGTGCTGGTCGCGTGCGGTGAACTGGTGACCCGTCCGTTCTTGTGCAGACCCCCCTCCCTCCCCCACCTTTCCTCCCCATGCTCCGCACCCCCTCCCCGTTATTACCCCTATCGCCAAGCAGATTGACGGACTATTGATCGTGGTGTGACTGACCACTGGCATCTGAGTGGGCCTGGGCCCTGATCTCCTCTCAATCTTGACCAGTCTGGACATCACATCGTGCCTCAGCTCGTCCGTTTGGGTGTTGGACATCAGGCCTGTGCAATTTGTCGTCTGCTTGTATGCTCCCCTCCCACCCACCCACCCCCTCCCCGCGCCCTCGTCCTCCCCCTCCTCCCTCTCTCCATATGTGTCGTCCTCCCCCTCCATCTCCGTTAAACCGTTCTTAATGTATTGTATTCAGCACTACAAACGATATGTCAATGAATAGGTGGTGGTGAATAGCTAGAGTCGTGAGGATTCTACGCTTTGTGCTCAAATTACATGCACGTTGGAAGCTAACAGATGTGCCTTGCTGGGTTTTTTTTTTTTTCAATCATACAACATTTCCCTTCGGATACATCAAATTCTGAAAGCAAATGAAACGGTGAAATGGTGTATTACGTTAATCCAAATGAACTGTGATGAAGACTGTAGACATGCCTAAAAGTTCATAAATCCCTGTCTTTTTTGCAAGGATAAAACAAACCGTAATTAAATAGTACAATGTTTAGATTTGTAACGTATTCATCTATTTTCTTCGCACATCCTTCGGAAAGACTGAGCTGCAAATGAAATGTCAACACCGGAAAATACGTCAGGAGAAAGCAACTGAAATAAACTGTCATCAGAAATTGACAGAAGGCTTGTTTCTTCCTATATTCCAGCTTGAAATCTTTTCATCTTTTTCTGCTGCTGAGACATTAGATAATCAAGCAAAAGACAAAGCAGCCTTCTGAGGCCAGTTAGCCACAAGCACTGTTCCTGGCGGCAGTCATTTTTGGGTGCCGGCATTCTGCGCATTTTACAGAACACGCCGTTCATAATGTTCACATCTGACCGCCCTTTCCGGGCAAAAGGCAAGGAAATGAGTTCTAATGAAAGACACATCACTGATGAAAACTCTTTTTACGAAAAAAAGGTGATTATTACTCATATCTTGAGGAAAATTACCGTTACCACGAAGAAAACAGCTATTAAGGATTTTTAAAAGGAGGGAGCTATGAGTCAACGAAGAAATTTGCAGGAACCGGCAAGAGGGGGGTGGGGGTGGGGAGGGGAGGGGATGAAAGGAAAGACGGGGAGGAGAATCCGGGATGGGGGTGTCAGGTGAGGATGGAATGGAGGCCGGGGGGGGGGGGGGGGGGGAGTATCTTGTGGTTACAGAGGCATTCAGCACGTTTCTTCAGTGATGAAGAGCATAATTCAAAAACTAGATTTCTTTGATTTGTCTTCTTTCTAATGGTTTCTGTAGAAATCGGGGATGGCAGGAGCGGAGGCAGAAGGAGACAGGCATCAAAGGATTATATGTCAGGCGCTGAGGCAGACTTAGTTACCACAGTCCTGGAGAGAGGACAGTTGATTCCATTCCCATCTGCTCGCAAGAGCGGTCAAACTGTTCCTGGGAAACTACTGGTTGATTCTCCATATTTTGTTCAGCAGGATCAGCCACACCAGGCCAGGAGAAGAGACGGCTGAAAACATTCAGACTACGCTGCATTATCATACCAACCCCTCCTGAAGTAGT
Source organism: Conus canariensis (assembly GCA_033310375.1). Classification (NCBI taxonomy): domain Eukaryota; kingdom Metazoa; phylum Mollusca; class Gastropoda; order Neogastropoda; family Conidae; genus Conus; species Conus canariensis. Next base: position 2,629,736 of record CM065726.1, read on the forward strand.
GATGGTAGATGTCATTCAGTATACGCTGCATTATCATATTCACCCCTCCTGAAGTAGTGATGGTAGATTCCATTCAGTATACGCTGCACAATTAGTCAGAAACGTCCAGGGAGATAACACGGCTGATTTCTTTCACAATCTGCTCGTAAGAGCAGTGGCATCATTCCGGGACAATTTACAGTTGACTGTGGACACAACAGGCTGCTGTCACAACACTAGAAGTGATCATGACTGATTCCCTTCAAAACATGCTGTAAGAGTAAGTCACAACACTTCAGAAGTGACGGCTGATCATGACTGATTCCCTTCAAAACATGCTGTAAGAGTAAGTCACAACACTTCAGAAGTGACGGTTAATGAGTTCGCTTGTAAGACCGATCACAACGTTCCTGGAGGAGTGATGGGTGATATCAGTCAAGTTCTCTTGTAGGACCAGTAACAATCCAAGAGAAGTGAAGATCGACTTCATTTAGAATCTACTGAAGGAACCGCCTTAACATTTCTTGAAAGGTCAGGGTAGGATTCATACAGAATTTACAGCAGGATCCTTTAGAACACTCCTGAAAAAGTCAAGGTTGATTTCATTAACAATTTACTGCAAGATCTGTTAGAGAACTGATGAAAAAAAAAATTACGATTGATTTCATTAACAATTTACAGCAGGATCCGTCAGAACACATACGGGGAAAGTCAAGGTTGATTTCATTCAAAATTGACGGAAGGATCTGTCATAACACTGCTGGGGAAAAAATCAATATTGACTTCATTCCGAGAGCATAGCAGGATCAGTCAACACGCATCCTGAAATGTCAAGGCTGATTTCATTCAGAATATACGGCAGAATCCGCCATAGCACCACTGGGGAAAAATGTCAAGGTCGATTTCATTCAGAATTTACAGCAGTATTTGTCGGAACATTTCTGGAATATAAAGTCAAGGTTGATTTCATTCACAGTTTACGATAGGATATGTCAGAAATACCTCGGGAAGACTGACTATCATTCTAGATTTATCACAGAGCAGATACCGCACCTAGGAACATTGAAGATCATTGCTGAACTGTGACACGATTTGTCGCAGAGAAACGTAAATATTTCTAGTTCTATTGCGGAATGAGTCTAAACACCGCAGATGTAGTGAGGATCATTCTAAATCTGTTGCACGATCAGGCACAACACCCACAGGAGAATAGGCTAACGATCAAATCTGTTGCACTAACACCCGCTGGAGAACAAGCTAACGATCAAATCTGTTGCACTAACACCCGCTGGAGAACAAGCTAACGATCAAATCTGTTGCACTAACACCCACAGGAGAACAGGCTAACGATCAAATCTGTTGCACTAACACCCACAGGAGAACAGGCTAACGATCAAATCTGTTGCACTAACACCCACAGGAGAACAAGCTAACGATCAAATCTGTTGCACTAACACCCACAGGAGAACAGGCTAACGATCAAATCTGTTGCACTAACAATCAAATTACTCGCAGAGAAGCGATGGAAGATTTCACTCCGACTTTGCTGCAGGATCACTGGCATCAACTCTGGAGAACAGATAACTGATTTCATTCAGGATGTGCAGCAACATCAGCTACAATGAT